>ML809136.1:86984-154700 GCA_009831015.1 Picea engelmannii | reverse complement strand
TCTGAGATTTATTAAGTTTGTCTTCTTCTACTGTCACTGCCTTCTATAGACCTATATGCTGTTTGTACTTCAGATCTAAGGTGTTTTAGCTTTGAAATTAAAAGAGATTGCTGAAATTTAAAATTACCCTAATATTCTAACATTTCTGACCAGAGCAAGGGCTGATTAAAATATTATCTGATGCATTCAAATTCATTCCATCATTATTCAGAGAACTAGTAACTTCTGAGACATGAACAGAAACAACATGATCTGTGACTGAACCTGTCCTTGATGCAGACTGGCTTTCTGATGGTGCAGAACTACACTCTGGCTCAGCCTGATGAATTTTCAGTGATTGAAACGTATTTGTGGAATACATGTCTCCATTTTTCTGAGATAATGCACAGTCACTGCATTCATTGAAGGGGTGACTAATTCCATTCCATTTGGCTTCTTTATTCACTTTGAGAGAATTAGGAATACTCTTGTCATCTAAATTTGAAGGCCCTAAAATAAATGTTTCTTTTTCACTGTTGTTGTTCAGTTGGCAACATGGCAATGCATCCTTTGTAAGCATGTTCACATCAAGAGCAGACGAACTTTGACTTTCCAGCTTACATTCCCTATTTTCAAGACTACCATTGCAACCATCATTCATGACAGTCGATACTTTCTCAACACAAGTGCTATGATCCAAATATATTAATATTTTATCATCTGAATGAATCCCTTCATCAACTCTAATGTCCTTTACACGCTCACCATCCTTTGACAGAATATCTGATTCAAATGCTCCAGCCATTCTACCATTAGGAACTTCCATTTATTCTACCAATAATGGATGGTTAATACTTGTAGATCCACTGAGAGATGAAGGTTTAATCTCCTGTTCATATTTAAGATTGGAGGTGGCTGCTATTTTGTCATCAACAGTTGCTTTAATGAGCTTATATGTATCTACTTCAGACTTGCATTTATTTCTCATACTGGGCTCCAGTTTCTCATCGACAGAATTTTTTTATCTCTGAAACGGTATCCAGATCAATCTTGTCCTTCATGATATTGGCATGTAGAGTTGATATATCAGCTACAATAGGTTTCCTAACTGAATCCATGCTCTTTTCATTATCATAGTCAGCTTCAGTGTATCAATGGATGTTAACTTCTCATCATCTTCAACTATTTTAGAAATACCATGTTCTAGTAGGCAGAATAACATGATTTTGCTTGCCCCTCTGCAATAAGAAAACCAGGCATTTCCTATCAGAAAAGAATTAGGACATGCAAATGAACCATAGGGTCCAAAGTAGCGAATTCCACATTATGTGAAAACTCATTAACCATTTATCTTTACATGGGACCTACAAGGCAGAAAAATCCACAATAGCCATGTTTACCAAATAGAGCAGAAAGATTCATAAAAGGATTTGTAAAATGCTTGAGACATGTAGCCTAAAAAAGAAGCAAACATTACCACCAGAATGATATGCAAGTAACACAAAAATGAGAAAATGTCTCACAGATATTCCAATTGAGAAATGAATACCATTTTCTTAAAATTGGAAGATCGGGGCTATGCACGAGCTGAACATAACCAACCAAGACCATCATATATCTTTTCCCACCATTCCATTCCCAAGGTCCTAGGATAGCACCCCTATCATGATTCCATTCCAAGGTCCTTGGACAACACCCCTGTCATGTTCTTCCATTGTGAACAATGAGTTCCAAAGGTTAGGCCCCCAAAGCAGTAACCTGAACAGTGTGTACCATGGTATGGCATAACCCCTATCTCAGAATGGTTAGATGACTTTTCAGCTCAAGGAATATAACAAAGTGCCTTGACATGGAAAAAATGTCAGATTTGTTTGGAGAAAAAACAGTTCATACCCAACCAGCCACTCTAAAAAAAAAAATTATGAGAACTAAAAGTACATCATAGTTCAGAAAAAATACAAAGTCACAAACCGTGTTGTATTTTATAAAAACTAAAATTTATGTTTTAAAACACAAAGTAGAAAAATATGTTAGGGTTTGTGGGAAACAAAATGTATGGATTCATCATAAATATTATTTAAACTCAATAAACCTAAATTCCAGAGCCATTTTAGGTTCAACAAAAAGTAAGCCCATAAGCATAGTCATCCAGAAGCAAGTATCCAAAGACAAGTATAAACTACTATCAAATGGGCAAAGAACTATAATACTATTAATGAAGGTATCCAACAAAGATAAAGGACACAGCATCATAGAGCAAGTTGGTGAAGAATTCTTGAACCTTTGTAGTTCTCTTGCAATTTGCAAATGATCTAGACAGTTTGACAAGAGTAGCTATGGTGACTTCGAGTGGCCTTGATATGTACTAGCTGAATACACAGATATAATAAAACTATTTTGATTATCAAGCTCTGTCTGAAAACCATTTTCATATTTCTTTTATCTGCCTATAACTTTTGCATTCTGCATTTATATCAAATTCTGGGAACCACTGAGTTATAAACATGCCCACGCTTCCCCAAACCCAAAAACCCTTCTCAAACACTTTCTGAGAATCAGCATGATCGTAGAACAGAACAAGAAAAAAACCTTTAGAGCAGAGAAATATCTCACAATTCTTCATCCATGCCGAATGGATTACAAAGCCGTTGTAGGAGGCCAATACCCATGAAATCGGTAGATAACCGCATCTTTTTCATATAGTGAATGTAGTTGGTTGACCTCCGACGCTGCAATATATACCATCGGCACCTCATCAGCATGCTCCACTATATAGGGACTAGAAATAGGAGAAGGCTACATTTTGAAAAGGAGATTTCTTTTTGACTGCATCCCTAAAAGACACAGGTTTTGTAGTTGAAGGCACCCCAGCGCCCACCACTCCTCCACGCAATAGTAGAGTCAATGTAAGAGTTGAATCTCTGCAGACATGAGACTCAAACAATTGAGATAAATCCTCCAGCTCTTTACCCTCATAAATAAGGCGTTGTTGGGCAACAATCATCCCCAATCTATACTCTAATTTATGTTTGAAATCCACCACATAGCCATTAGAAGTCACCCACAATATTATGGTGTTCCCAGAAAGGGGCCTGACCATAATCTGGAAAGTGTCTTTGGAAGGAAGATCAACAAGCATTTTGTCAAACACTTGGCAGCCAGGCATTTCATCAAACACGTTGCAGTCAGGCATTTCTTCGAACACTTGGTGTGCATCCTTGGAACAAAAACCCTCAATCGTTTGTTGAGTAATAACATCCTCCCGCTGCTCAACCGCGGCAATTGCCTCCTCCTCTGCTGTATCGATTGGGAGTATGCATTCTACTTGTTTCAGGACCAGGACGTGAAGGGAATATTCATTACTGTAATCTTTACCTTGCTTGCCAAGTAAAGTAGAAGAGATAAGCAACATACTTCGTCCCTTTCTGTACGGAATTGATAGATTCAAAGCCACAACAATGTGGACATTGCAACCATGGTTATTCCTCTTATAACCAACCCACTTCCCCTCCCATCAACAAAAAAATCCCTCAATATTTTCATATGCTCTCACTGGCCTCATGCTCACGGGATTACAATGCAAGTTGCATGAACGGAATCCATGACACGATACGGGTTGCACCATCATCGAGAGAGGAAATTCGAATGGTAAGGAATCATGAAAAGAGTGAAAAAGAGAGAATCCTTGCATAACCAAAGCCTTGGGTAATCTAATTCCCCTTCGCATGAAAGCTCACATGCCTTCCAAAGAGGACATAATGTATTTGGCTTGGACACATAGAGTCAAAGGATGGGATCTTGGAAAGAGATACATGGTAGCATCGATATTATTATTTTATTGGCATGGACCCTCTCTCTTCCCCTCATGTGGGGTTCATAGCCCCTCGTTGCTCCCTAGCAGCCTTTTGGTGGTTTCCATTATAATGATTCCAATTTGAGATGCTTTTACATCACTAAGTAGTACACCATGGTAACATATTCACATAGTTGTTGTGGGAATTTTGGGTATGAGGGTGACAATTATCCCCAACAATTGGTTGGCTAATTGCTGACATATAAAATATAAGATATATGTCTATTTTCCAATATTTAATGTAAATAAATGTGATAGAAGAGGAAGAAAGAGGAATACCTGGAGATGCTCTAACAGGAATTCTGGAAGGTGATTCGAAAAGGAGGAGGAGAAGTCCTTAGCATATGATATTTGTTTATCTTCCTGCAAACATATCGAATAGACAAATACCTTTACTCTTTGTTTGTAAACCCTAATCTAGAAAAAAAACATCAATAATTTGCAAATTGAATCTATGAAATGTAGGAAGGTAATCATGAATTCAAATGTGATTATATTATAATGGACAAAGCATTGAAGAATTCATATCTCAAATTAGACAATAATTTAGTGGTGGGCGGAGAAGAGAGATCTGCGTTAAGTATATGAAAGTAGAAGTTGCAATGTATACCTGCTCATGCACGTTGATAACTTCCACACCTAAGCTCTAGTTCCTTCCCGACTAGGCCTCTTCAACTCCAATATTCTTCGATAGACTCAAATCTCCATGTAAAAAAGGAGCCACAGATGGGATCTAAACTATCCTAGAAATCTAATCAATATCTATAATAATGAAGAGAAAGGAGGGTCTTCCTATAACTCATAAAATCATGAAGAATCACAATAGCTTCAAGGCTCTATGTATTTTTAGGATTTCCAATATTCTCAAGCTATTCAGGCTAACCAAGCTAGCTTTCTTCCACACTCAAATTGTGTATTTATATGAAGAAATGGTGGTTATGGGTGGGTACAGGCTTTATGGATTCCATACACTTGTCCAGATCTTGTGTCACCCACTTAGGGTTCCGTACTGTACAGAATTTGAAATTCTTTTATACATTTTCCAGGGTGATTGTGTGTTGTTGAATTGAGGGGCACGTACTAACCACAGGTGCTCGCATCTTACATTACATAGGCCCATAATCGAATCGCATCTTGCTTCAAGGTAAGACATGATCAAGTGGTAAACCTTTAATTCTAGACATGCAGACAGCCGGGAAGACACCAATTTTTGTTCAAAAGTTGAGAATAGGGTGTAGCCAACTAGTAGGAGACATGTAGATGAATGCATTCGACTCAACCTGCAATTTGGTACAGGGGTGACCAAATTGGAATGAGAACAATAGTGGCATCTTAGGCATATAATGAAGACACCGTAATCTAGCCCAAGATTTGGACTTATAGCCATTCACTAATTAGGCATGTGCCTTGGGCTTCGTACTAGGAATATTTACAATGTGTTTGACATATTTACACCACGAGATCATATAACTCAGATTCCCTACCTTGACCCCTATACAAAAATGACATCATATTCATGATTTAATATAATATATCCTAGGGGTAAAAGCCAAGGGTATTACAAAAGCAATGTCTAAAATGTTTAAGATCATTGTCAAATAACATTTTCAATCTGGGAGTTTTGTTCAGAAAAATACTAATTATGAAACACTTATTACAAACTCTTTCTATGCACTAACAACCATAAGATCCTTCTTTATTCACAATAGACTTGGAAGCTGGCAACAGGGAACAAGCTTCATAAACCATTTATCAATTCCTTAGACCAAGTTCCATTTTTTTATGAAGCGGATAGCCAAGAGCTTCTGTAGCCATTACATAGAGGGAAGGTGCCAAGGGGAAACCTTTTCAGATTGATCTGAAAAGACCAGTTTCTTCATACATAACTTTATTAATAGAGAGGAACACATTATCTTTTGAGAAGAGGGTTTCCACCACTTTAACAAAACGAGGGTAAACCCACAAGGTTTTGAGCATTGAAATGATGAAAGGCCACTCCACCCTATCATAAGCCTTTGAAAAATCAATTTTGATGAAAACAACGTCTAACCCTTGACTCCTTTCCCATTCCATACCTTCATAAGATTCAATTTCATTGTCTAGGATAAATCATCCTTTGATGAAGCTAGCTTACTTAGGCCTAATAAATTGAAGCAAGACATGCTTCAGTGTCAGGGCCATATCCTTAGTCATAATTTTGTAAGATACATAAAGAAGAGTTATTAGGTGCCAGTTGGTGATTCATTTAGGGTCTTCGGGCTTCGGGATGAATTTCATCAAGCCCTTATTGAAGTCATCGCTCATTGTGAAAGGGTTGATCCAGTGGTTGATGATGTCCTCTGAGAAGTAACGGAGGCAGAGAGGACCCGACTATACGATCCTGGGGCAAGCATAGGAACGAGGAATCCCCACTCTCCTACCATCCAAGGTCGAAGGAAAGAAACTATCGATGGAACCCTTGTGGCTTGGTTGAATCTAGGGGGTATTCCGACATGTTGGAGGTGCCCTACTATGGACCCATATAGAGTTGGTTCCTCTATACGTCTGTTGGTGCATGGTATGTGGACTAGCACGACACGTCCTCACAAGTATCAAAGATGGACACATCCTCACAAGTATCAAAGATGCCAGTTTACCGCCTGTGAGGGGAGGTCGAGGAGAAGTCTGAGGCCTCACTGATCTATGATCTAAAGTCTCCTGGTGCTCTATTGATCTCTTGTTGCTCCGATCAGTCGAGGCAACCTAGAAGTATCATGTGATCATCCTGGTGGTCTCGGGACAAGGCATCCCAAGCAAAGATTGAGATCTCTGGCTCAGTATTTCTCTCATGAAGAGAGCTAGGCATCTCTAGTCATGATATAGAAATAAATTGGAGAGGGAGCCCCCTGAATACCAATATAGGCAGCAAGAACAACCTCTGATCACATAGTAAAAGGGGCACCAGAAGATAAGATGCATCTCCATCTCAGGCTCTTGTAGCCAAAATGTGCGTGCAAATGGACCTGTCAAATGATCTCCCGGATGGCATCACTATCATAGTTGGGGACACTAACTATTACCAACTGTTATACTATGTGAAAATCCCCTTTAGGTGTAGTGGCTATAAGTCATATGGTCATTTGAAAATTGCTTGCCCTAGGAAAAAGAGTGATGGGAGCAAAACAACCCATTTTGTTTATAATCGCATGCCAATCCATCTATTAGAGTATGGAAGGAGGTCAGAACCTTCCACCAGAAAATCTAGAAACAAGAGACCTACAGAGGAGGCTATTTGACCCGGTACTTCCGTAGAGAGGAACACAGAGACAAGTCAAGTGGAAGGTAGACTAGGGAAGGAGGGTAGATTGCAATCCCTAATCAACAGATTGAAAACAAAATCATTGAAATTTGGGAGAAAATAGAAGGTAGATCAAGAAGAAGATGTCAGTTAGGTCTAGCCCGAGTGGTTGTGAGGAAACATTGAGGAGGGACACAGTTCAAACCCCACTAGTCTACTGCCAAATATAACTGTCAACATGCATTTCATGTTAATCCCACTTCAAAGGAGAATAGGGATTTTGCACTCCAACTGGGTGCCCCCCAGTCTTTCCCACATATTAAGGACTCCACACCCTAGCCTCCATGGAATTTCATTAGACTCTATTATGCTGCAAAACTCCACGTCTCTCATCCATGTACTCATTGTGGCTCATACCCATGTGTTGGTTTGTTGGCAATGTCTTGCCTTGTGACCTACACACAACAAGCATCCGTAGAGAAAAAGTATCAAGTATAATTCAATGTGAAATTCACTTTCTCACGTGTTACCCATATATATGTTGAAAGAACGGGCATCCATAAACCCTTTGGATTCGAGCATCTCTATTGGAAAGTCCCAAATTCCCTGCCCAAATCCTGCTCATTCACACTATTAAGCATACACGATCATGTATATCATTTTCATAAATCATGTAACATATATTCAATCACAATTAATCAAATGATTCACTCAAACTATAACCATCCATTGGTCCCATTCATCACGACACAATCAATAATCTAGAAGCTACAAAAATGTGTAAAATCATAAAGTCCATAAAAAGAACAAAACAAGGCCACCCAAGATGGGACATTACATACTCCCCCTCTTGGATTAAACTTGGCCTGAAGTTTGATAGAACAAAAATGGAAATTCGAGGCGCATAGTATATGCATCCTCCCATATAAAAGAACTGGGACTCCATTGGACCTTTACCTGGTCCACCAAGCAACCCCTGAGCTGCCGAGTGTGATGGTCCAAGATACACACTAGCTCTACCTTTAGAGCCCCCTCTTTTGTAACCTGCAAATGATGCCAATCCAAAATATGAGATGGATTAGGAACATATTTTCGTAACACTGAAACATGAAACACATCATGCATACGACGAAGAACTGGTGGTAGAGTAAGTCGATAAGCCACAAGTCCAATATTTTCCAAGATCTCAAAAGTCCCCACAAACTGAGGAGAGAGATTGGACCCTTTTCCAAATATAATGGAGCTCTTCTTAGGTCTTACTCGAAGGAAAACGACTTCACCCTCTTCATAACTACAGTCCACCATGTGCGCATCTGCATAGCTCTTTTGTCGATCTTGTGCCTCTTTCAACCTTTGTATGATAAGAGATTCTCTTCCATTTCCTGAATAACCTCAGGTCCTACCAAGACCCTATCCTCCAATCTGTCCCAACTTACAGGAGTTTTGCAAGGTCTACAATATCATAGTTCAAAAGGTGCCATGCCAATGGAACTGTGATAGTTGTTGTTATAAGCAAATTCCACTAATGGAAGGTACTCTTACCATTTCTTTTGTTGACCCATAACATACATGCGAAGCATTTCTTTCAAAAATTGAAAAACCCTCATAGTCCGGCCATTAGTTTCAGGATGATAAGCCGTACTGAAGTTAAAATGTGTTTGAAGGGCTGCTTGGACACTAGTCCAAAACCTTTCAGTAAATATTGATGCCCTATCAGATATCATTTTCTTAGGAAAACTGTGCAGTCGAACAATATCCTTGATGAATACTTGTGCTATTTCATGTGCCTTATAAGTGTCTCTGATAGGGATTAAATGAGCACTCTTCGTGAGTTTATCTACCACCACTAGGAAAGAGGATTTCAATGCTAAAATCGAAGTCAAATTCATGACAATATTGATATATATTCCCTTAGCAAGGGGTGACCCACCCCCCCCCTATCTTTATCGGCGATGAGCTTGACCCTCTCCCCCTTCTCCTTTCTCGGAGTAGGTTGTACATGCTCGTAAGTACAACCTAATAATAATAATAATGCAAAAGTTATAGGATTTAAAAATAATAAAAAAATTTGGCATAGTATAGATTAACAAGATAAAAAGGACCCTCTTTAAACAAAACAAAGAAAAACCATGGACAAGATGCATGTTTCAAAAAGCCTAAAAAAGAACAAGGACATTCACGGACTAGATATTCATATAAGTAGCAAAAGTTGTAATAAAGAATCGAATAAACATTAACAATAATGTTACAAAAAATGTCCAGAGTACTTATAAGGTCAACATTCTTTTATCGAAATCAAGTAAAAGAGGTTCATTAGCAAGAGTTCAGTCTTGTGATGGCCTCATATATTAAAACAATTTTGGTGAAACCTTGAAAATACAAATGCATAAAATCCACTGAACCAAGACACACGTATCTGACCAAGCTTAAAAGTTTAGTATAACAAGAAGGAAACAGGTTAAGAAAAATAAGCATGTCAAGTTTAAACAAATAGTAATATTAATGAGGATACAAAAAATAACATGTCTTTATTATTTAATGGAATAATCTAGATACTAGATACATATGTACAAGTTTATCAATAGAAAGGGGTATGAAAGACAATACTAGCAATGATGCATCCACATGTGACGACAACTCCATTTGAAAGAGGGGTGGGAGGACATCTTATACACATAGAGGTTGTGTGTAATCCATATGTGCAACTAGGGAGGAAAATGGCCCACTCTCAATCAATGAAGACCAACAAATTACTTATAAGGTCAACATTATTTCATTGAAATCAAGCAAAATAGGTTCATTAGCAAGAGTTTAGTCTTGTGATGGCCATTTCTCCATATTCTAGATAAGAATATGGAGGAAGTAGAATTTCATATCTCATTCAAAGTTCAGCAAACTTGACAATTTTCAGGATTTCAAGGTGGGCAGGATTGTAGTGTTTCCATTGGATTCTATCATGTATGATGGCATGAGATTGGAATTAGTCAAGACCACCAAGATATGGGATTTTGCATCATGTAATCATCTATGAGAGTTGATATAGACATGGGTCTCCTTCTAAAATGTCATTTATGTGTAGCATTCTTATTTTCTTGCTTATTAATGTGTTATTTTCTCTCCAAATTTGTTATGAGTATGCTTGGTATAGAACTAGGATGATCCCCCCTCAACTCATCCTTTCTTAACTTCTTTGAGGATCCTCTCAACTATTGATCATATATCTTCCTCTGGACTGGAGAAGGCCAACATGGTAAAAATGCTCAAGCATGGATTTCTTCAATTGCTTCATAACTGGACTATTGCCTTCTTTCTTGACACCTAGACACATACTTTTGTGCCTACTTCTTTTTCTCTGGGGCACATTATTTAACAATTCTGAATTCCCTACCTACCTAATTCATCTTCTTGTCTTCTTAACCTCCAGATTTGTGACTGAGTTCCCACACTACTTGCACTCTCTCCTCTTGAAAGTTTGAAAACTTAAGCTTCATGGCGATTGTGAAAACTTGAACAGACAAGTTGCTCTATTACACCTCCCCTCCAATCTTTGAACATTCGACACATGGGAGTCTCTATGTGCATAGTAGAATATATCAATTAAAAACCAAACCGGCTGTAATTATTATGTGCAAAACAGGTATTAGACTAGGGTGTCTTATATTCTAACTTCTAACATTATCTGGAAGACATTCCAGGTTGATGTGTCGTTGTATTTCCCCTAGCAACTGGGTTGCATGTTTTTTCTTGTCGCCCAGATACATGCTTCTGTGCCTGCTTCCTTTTCTTTGGATCACATTCTCTGACAATTTTGAACTCCCTACCCTACTTAATTCATTCTTCTTGTCTTAACCTCTAGATGTGCTACTAAGTTACCAGACCACTTGCAACCTCTCCTTTTAAATGTTGAATACTTGAGCTTTATGGTGATGGGAAAAACTTGAACAGACACATGGAATCTGTATGTGCATAGTAGAACTATGCATACCATTTAAAAACCAAACAACCTACACTCATTATCTGCATAACATGTATCATACTAGGGTTTCGTATCTTTTAACATTACCCTGGAAGACATGCCAGGTTGATATGATGTATCCCCCCTGAGCTATTGGGTTTCATATATTTGTTTATATCTATGTTCTCTATGATATGTGGTGTTGAGACCTCTGGTTGTGGTGATGTAATGAGAAACATCAGACATGCCTGCCTGGCAAGTCTTTACTCACATGTTGGAAGAAACATAGGAGAAACACTCTATTATTTTTTTTTAGCTCTTGCCTCCCCAATGATTGATATGCTCACTTGACATTTAACTGGATACACAGTGTAAACGAGAAAGCATTGGGGACAATTTGTCAACAAATTGCAAAAATCTCCATTCTACTATTCTACTAAACATGTGAGCCACTTAAGCCAATGACTTAGGATTGCTCATGTATTTTCCAACATTGAATTCAAATTCTTGCCAGCGAGCTAGTTTATGTTTTTTATTCCATTACTAGTTATCACCACAACCAGAGGTACTTGCACCATGCACCACCCATCACATGGAATGTTGGATGATGATAAGGAAATGCAACTCAATAGCCATGGGAATCTGGGGAAATTTTAGAAGTTATAATATAAGATAAGATAATTTTATCAATGTCAAACAAATTACCACGAATTTAGGTCAAAGGGGCTAATAGGTACAATCTAGTGGAAATACCATGTGGGAGTGAAAAATCGAATCCTAAGTATTTTGATATTTGTTTTGATGATTTTATCGTGTTGTATGATTTTTCTAGCTGCAACCCTTTTGTTTTCATGCTTTTCATTTCATGGCGGGGCATATTTTGTATAGGATTTTGGGAATCTTTCTTGCATTTGGTATTTGGTGGTCGCCCATAGATGGTCTACTGTTTTTGTGGGTGGGTGTTGTCGATAGCATATAATATATATTATATATAGGAATAATGATGTCATAACAGATAACCCTCACCTTCGACTCTTCCCCACTGTGAACGTTTGCAGGTAATAATACAATTGGTGTCAATCGATTTAATTTAATTATAATGTCAATCATTTTTTAATTCATCATGGTTCTAGAAAGAAAATCCTAAAATCATAGTTGAATCTTTAGATTCAGATTGAACTATAAAATTCTTGGTATGAAGAAGATATCAAATTTCAAATTATATAGATAATTTTGAATGCTTCGGATGATTAAGCAGTGACCTAGAAAAGATTTTTGTTTTACTCCTTCCATAATTTGTGGCATAAATTTTTCTTGCTCGAATTCATCCTCTTCGTAGAAATATTGTTTACATTTGTATATTTTGATAAATCAAAAACTAAATAGGTCATGATGAATTATAATTCTGGCATTGAGCTCTCTAAAACTGTTGGGGTTTTAAAATCACCCATATATCATAGGAAAAACAAATTGGGTTTTATTCAGAGACAAATGTGGCAGTAGGTATGGTGGGATTGGGTGTTTATTTTGTAATGAAGTTGTGTAACGCTAATGGATCTTTCAATTTTGCCCATATTCAAAGAAAAATCATATTGGGTATTGATCAGGGAAAACGATGTCATTCTTAAATTTTATGAATGTCAAGGTCACAGTCCATTCGCCTTCTTCAAGCCAGAGGCCTGCTCACAATTCATCTAAGGCTTCTCTTCCTGGAAATAATCTCAAACAGGAGAAAGATGGAATAAGGCAGGAAAATGGTAGAAACACGAAATTGAAAGAGGGTTCTGATCAGGGGAGACTATATTTTCTAGAGTATGCAGGTGGGACAGAAGTGGCTATGAGAAGGGAGAACCACAACATTTTTTTATCGGCAAAGGATCATGAGATTGGCCAGGGTAATCTGTATGCTCTGCAGAATGGGGTTTATGTTCAGAGTATGAAGAAAGGTTTACATGATGAAAATGGGGATGAAGAAGTCGTTAATGGACATGCCAAGGCTCAAACTAATGCTAAGGATTATGGGGCCAAGATAGAGAACTTGCAGCTATGGAATAAAACATGAGAATAGTTTGCAATATTCATTTACAAACCAACTCCTTTAGTATAAATGAAGACCCCCTAGGTCTCATTAAATGTACTAGGTTTTGGAGGCAGGATGCTCCTGCATCAAGATGAGATTGCATGCTACCTATTCAGATCATTTGTCTTCGATGTTTTGTTACCCTATTTTGATATATATATTTTATTTGTATTTTATTTACCATCACTTTGATCACGGGGTTTTGGGATGAAAAGATCTGGGAGATACGTTGCTACTGTTGTGAATTGATGAGGAGGATCTAGAGGAGGGGATTGCAGGAAATGGTGATATTTGGAGGAAGATGGAGGAAGGGACAATCCTTTTGTTTGGGATGTTGGTCAACATATGGAAGGGAAAGGTGGTGGGAGTAATAGAGCCGAAAAGGAGTTGAAAGTTGACATTCTTGAGGGTGGCAAGCAGGTTTGCAAGTGCGGAAACTGTCCTTCCAGGAATGGCTAAGGGGTGGGTGTTTGAAGGAAGGGTTTGTGGGGTAAAGGAGGCTTGGGAGGGGGACGATCGACCTGTAACCCAGTTTATGAGGGTCAGAGGTAGCCCGTAGAGAGAACAACTAGTTGGACCATAAGGAGCAAGAAGCAGCAAGTCGTAGCCCAATTCGTGAGGGTCAAAGGTGTCCCGTAGAGATAACAACTAGTCGAACCATAAGGATCAAGAAGAAGTAGGATCAGAGGTTGAACTCTTGATAGATCAATAATCGGATCGGTGATTGTTAATCAAGGCGGAAGGTCAACCAACTTAGAGTTATGGCTTTGAGAGGGGGAAGTTTTACCACCTTAATAACTTATTTACTAGCGAGTAGGTTTGCAAGTGATTTAAATATTTGATATGGATGGGATCATTGAGGTCACGTATTTAGAGTCGTTTGGGGCCAAATATATTCCAAACAAACAACAATGAAGAAACCACTATTATTTTCAAGGACCGCCTGCCCATTGTCTTCCTCGACAACCAAGACAATCACAAAGCATAATCATAAAAGTTGAATTTGTGTGAAACTAATTATAATCAAAATAGTTAAAGTAGCCCTGTAGTTTACTCTATAAGGTACTAGGAGGACCATGTTTGGCTATGTTTTCCAACAAAAAAATATTACATTCAAACCTTGTAAACAAGACAAAAGAAAATTTTGTAAAACAACTCTAATTAAAAAAAGAAGGAAGGTTTTTTAAAGTTACTGATATTATAACCTATTATTCCAAAGTGGAAGATTCGAATTTCTTCAGCTCTCTGAAAAACTTCATATTAACTTCAGGATAACATTCGGGACAGAGATCACTGACATACATTCAATGTAGAGAAATTTGTGAGTATATTGTTCTATATTTCTATATTGGCTACTCATAAACCATCCAAAAAAACAAACCTCCTTTCTTTGGGCAATATAACCACTCACATTCACTTCGGTGTGCCCTTCCCCCCGCTTCGGGGGTATGCTAGTAATAATGGTCTCTCCTACAACACTTCTGCACAAGGAGATATTTATCCATCCCGACTCTTCTCCTCGTTTGACATAGTCGCCAATATTCAATGCTCTACCCAATAACTACAGCAAAAACAAGCATTTGTATTCATACAGACACCATATTCATTCTCCGGGGTTCACTTGAATTCTTAATAGAAAACCCTAACACATGATATATAAAAAATGGAGGAATATCAACCTGGGCTTCTCTGGCTAGGCTTATTGCAATCGCACATTCTAGAGATCTTTTCCCTGTTCCATTTGGACCAATTACAAGGTTGAGTCGTGACCCTGGCCTGGATTTTATGTGGTCGTAGGTTATGAAGTTGTGCATGTCAATTTCGACTATGTTCCTTGATAAATAATCATCTTCGCCCCTGGACATATAAAACAACAGATTGCAAAAATTAACAAATGAAAAAATAATTGCACTCTATTTTCTTCACATTATTCATATTTTGTCTTTAAAATGCATTGAAACCCTGAATGTAGAGCCTGAAAGTTGTAGAGTGAATATTTTTAGAGAAGAAAAAACGAGGATTGTGGAAAATATTGAATGCATACCTCTTGAAAGATTTTATGGCCCGTTTGGAAGGCGGTTGATTGTTCGTACCCATTGTTACATACCCCACTGTTCGAGTAGCTTCTGTTTTAGCGCTATGTTTGTAGGGCAGTGCGAACTTTGCTTTTTCGCGCCTCTGTAATGTGTTATGATACTAAAACAACTAATATTTTCTCTATAAACAAAATAATAAATATGTTCCATTATTAAAACAATTATAAGTTTAGGCTTGGGCTAAGCGTGTGCAATGACTTTTAGCGCTAAGTCGATATCATCTTTTGTATTTGGTTTGTGATGATGTAGATGTCAATTAAATTGTTACTTTGTGAAATTGTATAGAAAGTAGGAATGTCATACAAAAATATGGTTTTGTTTTTATAAATAAAATTGTGATTTTTTTTTATAAGCGTAGTGTGAATAATGAGCTTTTCCTATTTTTTGAGAAACTTCTTTTTATTGTTTCACCCTTTAGTTGGTTTAGGTTTTTCTTTTTATGCAGTGTGCACATGTGACTAAGAATAGTTATGGGTTGTATGCATGTGGCATGTATATGAATAAGAATATTTGGGGAAAATTATATGTAATATCCTGAAATTATTTATACAATTAGTATGTGACTAAGAATAGTTTTGCATTGTATTTTCACAAGCAAGTTTGCAATTCTGAGGGGGCACACAATGATAATGATAATCAAAAGGAAAGGTCTCATTACCCCTTTAAATTTAATCTTTCCTATTTATAGGAGCCCGCTTTCAATTTTCTTATTCAAAGTTTGCTCTAGGAATGAACATGCTCTATGTCTCAAAATTGTGTCTGCTATTAAAGAGCTTCCAAGTGACTATAAATATTCTCCATATGATTTGCTTCTTAATCCTATATATTTTGATCAGAGGCCGATTGGATTTTTCGATGGTGTTGCTACAAGAGGTGAATGTGGTGTTGGTATAATATTAAGGTTGAATGGGTATCATTACTACATACTATTTCTAGCTATTGGTCCTAGAAGAAACATTAAAGATGAACTTCATGGCCTTTGGGGAAGTTTATCCTTTGCCTCTTATATTCACATATCTGATATTATGGTGGTTGGGGATTCAAATATTATTCTTGATTGGTTTGAGGGCATATCTCGGCTTAAGGGTCTCTCTCTCCTTACCTAGAAGCAGGAAATTTTGGAGCTAAAACATCAATTCTCTTGGATCCAAAGTTTTCATGTCCATCGTCAATTCAATACCTTGGAAGATTATCTATCAAAGGATGTGTTGTGCAGATCCCCCCATTGTTTAAAAACAACCGACTAGATCAATATTTTCCATGCATATTCCACTAAACCCACCTAAGATCTATGTTGTTGTTGCTTCTTTTCATAGAAACCATGAAACAAAAATAATAGAGAAAGGAGCACACATGACCCTAAACCCACCTAAGATGTGTGTTGTTGTTTCTTCTCTGCATAGAAACCACAAAACAGAACTTGTTGCTTCTTTGCATAGAAACCACGAAACATAACCAATAGAGAAAGGAGTGCACGTGACCCTATGGACACCTTGAGAGTATCCTAGTCAGAGTGGGAGGGAAAAATAATATAAAATATAAGAAGCCTGCCTTTTTCCCATGAACAATGGAGAGCTTTGAAATTCTATCCAAACTAACCAACTATGTCATTTTATTTAATTCGAAGTTATTTATATATATTTTTTATGATCTTTTCATATGAACCCTTTAAGGCTTTTTAGCTTTTTCATGTTAACATCATGGAAGACTCCTAATGATTAATACGATTAAAGTGGTCATTATCATCAATATGTTATCATCTTGGGGATTGAAATTCAAACTTTTGCAAAGTGGTAGAATTAGAGGATTTGGCTTTTCATGGCAAGTACATTTTTTAATGATTTTTTATTTTTTTTTAATTTTAGTTGGAGGTGTTTATAAAGGTAGTTGTGGCCTACTACATTATGGCTGATCGATTCTACAATAATTATGTTTGTTTGCTTGACTTTATTCTTCCTTTTTATGTGAACTATGTAAGTGTCTTATGTGAATGACAATAAGAATAATAATTACATGAATCATAGAATTAGATGCATATATCTTGTGGCTTTTTGGAATAGTTTATGTAGCTATAAAATTACATTTCCTCCTATCACACATTGGTTGTGAGGACTGGTCCACGACATCATATAAGCCTCAATATAACATGATCCTTATGTCAGAAGTCGCATGCAAAGAGGTAGTTCCCCCCTACTAACGTAATATTTATTTGGTTGCAGGGTGATTATGATTGTTGGCTTAACCTTCCCCTACCTCCTTTGTGTGACACATGTACATGTGAATAATAACATGAATAATAACAATTGAATATAGCTATCTTGTGGAATATTGGAACAACTTCTATAATTATAAAATATCATTCTCTTCCTTGTTTTGCATCGGGATGATGAGGCCGGCTCAAGCATATCTTGATGTTCATTAGGCTCTAAGATTCTCACCATGACTTGGGACTTCAAAAGCTTGATTCACCATTGTGTTGAGAGACACATTTCATAGAAAGGGGGTGGGGTGATGATCAACATTGTGTTTGTGTATATATGTATAACATCATAAAGAAATTAAAAAAATATAGTTGATGTCAATACTTCGATCTCGAGTCGACATATATCTCTTTATTGATGTATATTTCTATTATATTATCACATTTAAATAATTTTTAATATTCTCCATTGGCATAGATCCATGTTAAACTTGGACCCATTAAGCATTGATACAAATAAAACAGAATTGAAATGCAAATGTCAATATAGCTAAATAGTCTTTGATGTTAGGAAATGCACTATTTGTGTTGTCAATTTCGTGTCATTTTTTGAAGTCTAAAAGCATTATAATAAGATGGAGTCTAAAATATAAATTCTAAATCCATGAAAATGAGTGCTCGTATTAGGATATTTAGACACTTGAGATTTGGTTATGATCAACTTGGTCTAATGTGTTTTTAGGTAAAGTGTGTTTCTTTAGTGTGCTTTTGTAACTAACTATTCTGATAGTCATGATTTTGTTCTAAACATAAATTGATATGACGGTTCTTCTTCTCCTCGATATCAATAACACTTTATCCATGACTCAACACCTGATTGGTCCATCATCTTTATTTAAAGAGAACAGAGGGTCATTTGCAAACAATCAATTGTTGAAAGATGTCCATGCATTCTATTTTCTTTTTGCATTAATATGTCAGTTCACGTTGCCATGTTGATGGGACCATGAATTGTTTCCCTCTTTGAGGGTTTTAACAACATAAACATCGGTGCACTAATATTTGTTTTGTGTGAGTGAGGTGGATGCCACTTTGTAACGTCGATTATTTGGTATCCTTTTGGTATTTGACTTTCACCCGTCCTAATATTTACTTTGTTGTTGGTCTTGTTGCCTAGTACATGTAAACACCCCATGAGAGCCATTGGAAAGCAACAAATAGGATACTTGAGTCATATGAGGTGGTGGTATCATGCCAAGTGGTGGAGCCTCCTACTGCAAAGGATCATCTTGAGGTTGCTGCTCATCTGGAGCACTACCATCAATGCCTGAAACTAAAGAAATCCAAATCTCAAAGAGAATACTTTCAAAGGAAACATTTTCTTATTAAACAATAGTAGAAATGAAGAATAACCTAAACAAATACAACAGGAATTAAAATGAAACGAAGACGAGATGAGATGATATATAGAGTGGGTTTGTGAGTGATATTTGAGTATAAGGGGAAATATATCTTCCATGCCATACACAACACAAGGGAAAATGTTTCCTTTCTCTACTCAACAATCCCTCAAGCATCTCCTTCCTTTTTAGTGCCCTCAGTGGTCATTTCTAAATTTGGATTATTGAGTAACTAAGGGGAATATAGTGTGGGGGTTATGTGAATAATGGTGAGAATGATCACAAGAGAATTTCCATGAGGTAGGAGAATGCAGAATGACTCACACTTATTGAAAATGTTTAAACTCCATGTTGATGTGGGGATTTCTTTAATGTTGGAGGATATCAAAGATGTTTCATTGTGACTAAGTGGACATATGTTGGTGAGAACGATGTCATCATCTCATCATCTTCACTCACAGATTCTTCAGAGGATGATGTCATTAGCTCATATTTTTTATTACTATTGTCATTCACCCACCACAAATGTCATCTTGCACCGACCCTGCATAGTGAGCAATGAATGGGGACAACGTTGAAATTTCTTCAAACTGTGCATATATGCGTCGAAATTCGACATGGTTAGACTAGACACATGGTTTGACGATATGGGAGGGTTTCAATACTCAAGGATGTATGATGTCCCCACATAATATTTGAGATCGTCCACATTTTCATCAACGTTCATCATGTTGCATCTCTCATTGTCATCATTTGTCATTCACTTCTATAGAATCATTGTCGGAACTATCTTGAAATTTGTCATGGAACTTCAAATACACCCATCACAAATTTCTTCCATCGACCCCGCACAGTAAGCAGTGAATGGGGCCAACGTTGAAATGTTTTCAATCTGTTCTTATATGCATCGAAATTTGACATGGTTAAACTAGATAGTTGCCTTGAAGGTATGGGAGAGTTTTGATACTTAAGGATGTTTGATGTCCCCGCATAACATTTGAGATAATCCATGTTTGCATCAACGTTCAATATAATGGATTTCCCATAGTGAGCATAGTGAATGGGGCATGCCTTGAAGGTGAATGAGCATAGTGAAATTTCTTCCACCGACCCCACATAGTGAGTAGTGAATGGGACCAACATTGAAATTTCTTCAAACTGTGCATGTATGCGTCGAAATTCGACATGGTTAGACTAGACACATGCCTTGACGTTATGGGAGGGTTTCAAGACTCAAGGAATATGTATGATGTCCCAGCCACATAATCTTTTAGATCGTCCATGTTTGCAACAACGTTCATAATGGGGTGTCTCATATTTGTCAAATGTCATTGTTTCCATCCGTAGAATCTTTGTTGGAACTCTCTTGAAATGTCATGGAACTTCCAATTCAACCACCAAAAATGTGATGCACCGACCCTGCATAGTGAGCAGTGAACAGGGCCAATGTTGAAATTTCTTCAATATGTGCCTATATGCATCGAAATTTGACATGGTTAGACTAGACACATGCCTTGATGGTATGGGAGGGTTTCAAGACTCAAGGATGTTTGATGTCTCGGCCATATAATCTTTGAGATCGTCCATTTTTGCAACAACGTTCATAATGGGGCGTCTCATATTTTTCAAATGTCAGTGTTTCTATCCGTAGAATCTTTGTTGGAACTCTCTGGAAATGTCATGGAACTTCCAATTCAATCACCACAAATATCATGCACCGACCCCGCATAGTGAGCACTAGTGAATGGGGCCAACGTTGAAATTTCTTCAATATGTGCCTATATAAATTGAAATTTGACATGGCTATACTAGACACATACCAACGGTATGGGAGGGTTTCAAGACTCAAGGATGTATGGTGTCCCGACCACATAATATTTGAGATCGTCCATGTTTGCAACAACGTTCATAATGGGCGTCTCATTGTCAAATGTCATTTTTTCCATCTGTAGAATATTTGTTGGGACTCTCTTGAAATTTCATGGAACTTACAATTCAACCACCAAAAACATCATGCGTCGACCCCGCAAAATGAGCAGTGAATGGGGATAACATTGAAATTTCTTCAATATGTGCCTGTATGCATCGAAATTTGACATGGTTAGAATAGACACATGCCTTGATGGTATGGGAGGGTTTCAAGACTCAAGGATGTATGATTTCATACATAAACATTTTGAAAACATTTCAACATTGACCCCATTCATAGGTCATCGTTGCCCATCGTGTACTCTAGCCCTAGTACAATGTCTTTTAATAGTTGTTTCCTTTAAAATTCGACCAATCAGAAAATTAAAACGAAATGAGAAGATCCCTAGTACAATGTATTTTAATGGTTGTACTCTAGCTGAGAAGACCCGCAAACCCTTTTTGAAGTGTTGTTATTATAGAAAACTTGTCGCAACATCCGTAAAATGAAACATATTTATAGATTTTATAATGTCACAATTCTTAAGATCATTAACCAAATCAAAGTTGACTTGGTCAAAATACTAGGTCACCATTGGAGGGGGAAAACCTAGTTTCCACAACCTCGCAACTACGACAACTATCTTCACAAATGTGGCAAGAGAGACGACTATGTCACAAACGTGGCAAGAGAGACGACTATGTGGCAAACGTGGCAAGAGAGACGATAATGTGGAAAGAGAGACGACAATGTGGCAAGAGAGACGTCAACGTGGCAATAGCGACGTTATCGGGCAATATGGAAAAACGAAATTAAAACTTCCTCTATTTTTCGACAGTATGGCCAATTTTGTCCATAACGCCGCAAATAGAACGTCGGAATTTTTACAATATGTACTAGTGCAATACTATTGGCCAGGCATGAAGAGGGATATTGTTGAGTACATTGCTAAATGTATGGAGTTTCAGAAGGTCAAGGTTGAGCATAAGTACCCAGCTAGGTTGTTGCAAGAATTTCCTATTTCTGAGTGGAAGTGGGAAGTGGTTACCATGGATTTCATCACAGGATTACCCAGAACAAGAAATAAACATGATTCTATCATGGTGGTGGTGGACAAGCTTACTAAAGATGCCCATTTTATTCCAATGAAGGTTTCTCACAAGGCAACCAATGCTGTTGATATTTATATGAGGAAGGTAGCACAATTGCATGGCATACCCAAAACAATTGTGTCAGATAGAGATCCAAAATTTACCTCAAAGTTCTGGAGGGGATTAGTCAAAGGGTTCAGAAAAAATCTTAACTTCAACACATCTTATCATCCCGAGTCTGATGTGAAAATGGAAAGGGTGAATCAAGTGATAGAGGATATGCTAAGGATGTACGTGACAAACAAACCATCTAAATGGGAATATTATCTACACTTGGTAGAATTTGCCTGCAACAATGGGTACCAGGCATCTCTAAAGATGAGCCCATTTGAGGCACTTTATGGCAGAAAGTGAAACACGCCAATAAGCAGGGACAACCCAGCTGATAGAGCAATGATTGGACCATATTTTCTCAAGGAAATGGAAGAGCAAATGTTAAAGATAAAATAGAATTTAAAGATTGCCCAAGATAGGAATAAAAGCTATGCTGACAAGGGTGGAACTCACATGGAATTTAAAGTGGGTGATCATGTATTCTTGAAGGTGAAAACCAACAGAAGTTCCCTGAAGTTGGGAAATTGTTCCAATGGCAGCCAGATATTGTGGGTCATTTGAAATCCTATAAAGGATTGGACCAGTATTTTATATGATTGCATTGCCTGCATCTATGTCTATACATAATGTATTCCATGTATCTTTGCTTAAGAAATATATAACTGATGCTAATCATGTTATTGATTGGAATGTGATTCAGGTGGAGCAAGAAAGTGCTTTTCAAATGCATCAGGTATGCATTATGGACCGGAAAATCAAACATCTTTGAAATCGATACATAGGGCTTGTAAAGGTTCAATGGACTTGGTACGGTCCTGAGGACACAACATGGGAGTATGAAGATGTTATGCGGGCATAATACCCACATCTTTTTGAACATTTTGGAAATCTTGTTTGTAATATGTAAATATGATGCACTGAGGACATTGCATAAATAAGGGGAGGGGATTGTAATACCCCAATGTCGAGCCTCTGTTGAATTGTAATGAAGTATATAGGTTGGTGATCCAAGTGTTTATAAGTTAGAGGGCTTATGTCTTTATTAGGCCGGAGAGCCTAGATGTTGAAGGCCAGGGAGCCTGATTTTTATATATGTAAATACTAAATCATTAATAAAATTACATCGTTGTGTGTAGACCAACCACGAAGAAAGAGTTATGGGGGACTAAGATCCACTAGGAAGGGAAAGGGAAGGGATAAAAGGCTAGGAAAGGGGGTTAAGATTGAAGGCTTGCCTCCAAAGGAATATTACAATATATTCCTAAAAGGGCTAAGGTTTGGACATAACCTTTTATCCTAAGTTCTATTGGGAGGTGAAGGAATCCCGAGTGGAGAAGAAACATGCTCTAGAAAGCCACGTGTCATCCAAGACGCATGAAAATATATGTGGGGAAATTAATTGTTTGGGGGATCTTTTGGCCCATTCACTCACGCACTGAGCATGCACACATACATCCATTTTCCACCATTGTTGAACCCTCTACAATCGTGAACCTATTTAACTTGCGTGCAATGGTATTCTATTGAGTCGTACCCTGTCTTACATGAGTTGGATAACAGTCCCTGAGGATCATATTTGTTCTTGACTTTTAGAAAGGCGTCATATTTCTTATATTTTTTCAACACCCCATCAAATGCAAGGTTTTGGCTCTTTAGTGAGGCGTACCTCCATATTTCACCAGAGCCATTTGCTCGATTTCCTCCAACACATCTTCATACAGTCTCGGGGTGTTGGGATCCTTTGCCCGATAGTATGTAATTTCGATATCTACTGAATCCTATTGTTTCCCCAAATAAGCACTCAAAGATTTTACATAATGAATTAGAAATCCATTGTCCAAATCGACCCCACACAAGCTGTTATTGGAAACCATGTCGTTGAGATTTTTCACGTCCGAAAGAAATTTCCCAATCTTGGAAATTCTGATACCAATTCCAATCTCAAAGAAAAATAATCCTTTGATTCGAGGATCCCATGGGCAAGATGAGTCCTCCTCACTCTTAATACACGATCCAGATGATTGCATGGAATTCTGATAACCAATTATCGGATATCCTGAAAACTCTTGATTGTCATTCTTTAGTCCTCTGTCGTTTTTTATAATGATATCAAACGCAAGCTTGGAGAGATCACACTTGGCATTAGCCTTGTTGGTGTCTTATGCCATCTTCTCTGCAAATTCAAAGAGTGGCGACAGATTACAGTGAGTTAGGGGATAAACACCTCAACCATGAATCTGGAGAGTCTGGTTGCTCCGAGAGGTGCATTCTATAGTATAGACTCTAATTTTCTTCCTTAAACTTCTTTTTGCATTCTAAAAATTGAAAACTGAGTGAGGAGGAAGGGTTTGCACATTCATAGATTTGATCCCTCTCTTTGTAGAACCAAGTTAAAATGGATCTATGATGATATTATATTCACAAGAATACTATAAAACTAAAGAGTATGGTATTGACATCAATAAAACTCATTTCTAATTTCTGAGATTTGTGACTCCGTTCATACCCGAGAAATGACTCCTGGAATCTGTAAAGAAACTTTTTTTGTGTTTAGATCCTCGTCTTCTTTAGTGCAGCTCACAACCTTATCATATCCCTTATCTTGTGAAGTCAGGATGACTAATCTCATCCCCAAAACATATTCATGAACAACATTACCCTTGTCGAACATGAAACTATCATGACTACCAGTCGCTAGCATTCCCCCTAGAGTAATACCTAACCAGTAAGGTGAATGAGGCAAAGCTAATCCTTCCTTGGTAGTAGAATGAATGAAATCCTTGAGGGTCACACCGCTCTTGAATATCCCGAGTGCTTATGATCAGACCGTACACTACACCAAGGCAGACTAGCTTGGGAATATTGTGGGAGCATCACGTCACAACTCTCATCTTCTGGTTATTCCAAACAACCCCTGCAACAGAGACCGCAAGCTTGTTTTCTGTGGAAAAATAGATGACTTGCGCATCTCTGCAGGAACCTTGATCGGGAAACAAACCATAAGCATTAGAAACATTGGAGTTGGTAAGGTCAAGTTCTTGTTTCCAGATGTCAAATTTATTAGTAACTTCATGTGATAAATGCAAAGGCAACCTTTGGAGAGGACCATCAATGTTGTACATGGGATTGTCATCATATCTAATCATATCCCATCCATGTTTCCCGACATGTATGAATTCATCAAAATTATCAACAAATTCATTATCTTCATCATAACATGAAGGGATTAAAACATCCGACACTTCTTTGCTCTCTACATCATAAAATAAATAATCATTGAAAGTTTTGAAATAACTCACCTTGTTTAATCCTTCCTTTGCAGGAGCTTCAAGTGTTCAGATAACTTCATCAAGTGGAAGATTTTCCTCCACATCTTCAGTCTTGAGACATAGAGGATCAAGCTTGTCCAAGGGTTCCATTTCCTCTTCACTCTCTGAGTCATAGAACAAGGTATCAACAAAAAACTGGAAAGGAAAATGACTTACCTCATTCTCTTCATCTTGTGCAGATGGAATAGGATCTTGGAGAGCTTTGTCAGATGGAGGAGCGGTTACTGGTGCTTCATCCTCATAATCTGCCTTTCTAGTTACATTTTCACTGCATTCTCTTAGATTATGGGAGAGGTCTTGCTCCTCTTCAAGGGGTTGATAATGGTCTTCATAAATCTCATCTTTTATATCATAGGATTCTTGGTATTGATCATGATATGCCTTCCTAAGATATTCTACAATCTCAGTGGCGAATCCTTTGTCGTCTAAGGCTACCATGAGGTTTTGAAGGACATCTTCATATGTTTGGCAATGTGGCTTAGTAAGGTCTATAAACCTACTGATGAGGTGTATGAAAGATGATATACCCTTGTCCTTGCAACAACTCTTAAAAAGATCTTGTAAGTAGGATGGCAGAGTGAGTAAGAACAATTTTATAAGAGCATCCTCTCCTCCCAACTTTATCTCGCTTAAATACACCAAAAAAATTACGATGTGAGGAGTTGGGAGGCCCAAAAATGTTGGAGAGTTCTTTAGCCATGTTGTATCAAAGTAATTTGGGTATCCTTGAAAACTTCTGAAATCAATACTCGGATACATTTGTTCCCAGTGTGCCATGATCCCATAACTTGGAAATATCACAGAAAGTAAGGTGGCACCGTGATAAATATTAATGGAGTCACCAGATAATTTGCCTAAAACTATGAAAGAAA
This sequence comes from Picea engelmannii, assembly GCA_009831015.1. NCBI lineage: Eukaryota > Viridiplantae > Streptophyta > Pinopsida > Pinales > Pinaceae > Picea > Picea engelmannii. The sequence continues at coordinate 128,545 of ML809136.1, read as the reverse complement.
TAGGGAAAACACCCTAGTGGAGTCGCCCGGTAAGCTTGTAAGATAAGGCTCTGAGGCAAGGCTTACCGAAAAGCATCGTCTGAGGAGAATTGACTCAGTGTTACCTGGAAACGACGCCAAAATGTTATCGCACAGTTTGTAGCTAGGTCAAAATGGCTATAAGAGGAAGGTCAAACTAGCATAACAAGAACCTATCCCACCCAATGTCACAACGATGAGGAGTTTCTTTCTCTTTATGGAGGTTAGCCCAGAGGAGACATCCCCAGCGACCTAGAGTTTTGAAGAGGCAAAAGTTAAAAGGACAAAGGTAAAGTTCCCCCTTCACAGGTCACCACCAAAATAGATAGTCTCGGCTAAACAACCAATAATGAAGTGAAGCCCCAAAGAAGAACACCTGCCCGGAACAAGGCAACAACAAACCAATATATGCAAGCTATGATTCAATGGGTTAGTACTTCATAAGACTATCTGATATTTAAATAAGCAATTATGGCAATAAATATTGACGAAGTCAATGTTTGTTAATATAGCAATGCAAATAATATCACTTCATCAATAGGTACTTAAATGAGATGGAATTCAATGTAACAAATCAACACAACATCAATTAATGCCTAAATCGTCATTTTATTGCTTCTTAAACAAAACGTTGATGCATAAAGATGAGATATTCAAGTATGACATCAACAACTTTAGGGTTAGAAGTTAGTTAGGGTTTCAATTTAGAAAAAGAGTTTGAGAGTTTGTTTGATCACTTTCACTTCAACGTTGGAGGTCTAATATCAGTGCCTTAGAGCTTATGGAGTCAATTTAATAGAGGGTGAAAGGGTTGAAGGAGGACGGCTAAGGACTAGAAAGAAAAGTTTTGAAGTGTTGCTATGGCAGGGCCCCAGAATCAGATCCCTAGGGGGGAGAGGCTCACTCCGGTGTTGCTAAAGCAAGGCCTCGTGCTCTCTCCTCCTTCCTTAGGTTAACTTGGTAAAAACGGCTAGCATGAAAGATAAATCAAGACAAGATAGTGTTGCTACAACAAGGCTCTATCACTAAACCCTAGAAGAAGGACGACCCTAGGTGTAGATAACCTAGGCTTGGGACGTCTCCTCCTTCTTGACTTATAGAAAGTATGGCTAGCTCAGGGAGAAGAAGAAATGAGAGTGTAGCTATGGCTAGGCTCTTTCTTCCTTCTTCAATGGCTGAAAAATTCTCTTTTAGGGGACATGAGACAAGGACCTACTTGTGTGCTTTTCACCTAGGGTTTTGATTCAACAAATTATAAATACATGCAAGAAAATAAGACTACAACCTTTCAATCAAGAAGTTTTGCAGAAAAATACTCACAATTCTTTAAGAAATAACCATGCAAACCCTAGTTGTAACACCTTCCTTCAAGAGAAAAACCATAAAATGCTAAGAAATGCCTTCCTTCAACAAGTGCGCCTCACTAAACCAACAAAAATTCCCAAATAGGGCGCTAAAATCAGACCTCACTAATGAGTGAGTGATGTGTTATGATAAAATGAGAGTCAAAACCCTCAATATATAGTGTATCTATGACCTAATTTTACTTTTTAGGTCATAAAAAGGTCGGCAAGGCCATAATGTCTTCCTTAGAGTATTAAGTAACTCTAGCATGTATTCCAGGGAATCTCTTCATAGAACTTGAAGCATATTTCTCATGCACTCCTTGCGCTTGTTAAATGCACTCCTTGCACTCGTTAAATGCACTCCTTATAGAGCTTCCTCAGAGTGCTCAATAGCTCTTGTGTGTCTTCCCGGCACAGCTTTCCCTTCTAAGATTTAACACTACTATGAGTGTAGGTGAACTCCTTTCACTCGCTCTCAGAGTGTTCAACAACTTTGATGTGCACTCCTTACACTACTCCTTCTGATCTTTAGAAAAGTTCTGGTGTGCCCACTTGGCACGCTCTTCTCTAAACTCGAAACATATATCAAGTGCACTCCTTGCACTAGCTTCACAAAGTTTCTCAACTACTCTGGTGTGCACTCCTTGCACAAGCCTAAGAGCCCAGAACTACTCAGAAAACCACAGATAGAGAAATTCTATCTAATTCCTACAAGGAAAAATGTACATCCATCCATGGAATTCAAAAACACACACAGTAAACATTTAGAGACATTCAAAAAACTCACAAAACATACACAGGAACTCATATGCAGGAAAATTGCTCTTTGTATTAATATTTGAATGGTCTATATAATGTTTACAAGGCTAGATTGCAATTGATTCTCAACTCTTCTCCTCTCCTCTCTTGAGCTCTCTAATGATCTCATTCATTAACTAATTCTGTCATTCCTTAACTAATGAATTTTGATACAAAGATCTTTTTACAAAAGAGGGGCTCCTCAAGCCTTCCCTCCAACTACCTACTCACATTAATTTACATTTAATTTCCATCTAGTCTAAATCAAATCTAGATCCACCTACTTGTCATCCATTAAAGGAGACTCTACACATTACAATAACTCTCCCTATACAAAGACAGTGGCTCAGCTTTCCTTGAGCCTTCAAACTTTAATTACATTAAAATTTTAAATAAAAGCTCAAAATTTGAGCGGAATGGCGCGCCCTTCTTTGGGATCTGCTCCCTCCAAGTGCACTGATGCACTGGCTTTTTGGCGCATTGTTGAGGTGGATCGATGCTCCTGCATCAGCATTCTAGTGCCACACATGGATGATATACCTCTGTGTATGCAGAGGAATGTAGTGGGTGTGGGGAACTGGTTCGAGCATCTTCTGCGGAAGTTCGCATGAGCAATGATTTGCTATAATGAATAGAGGGCTCCTTCTAATGACTAGCGCTCTTTAGTGTGATGTAATTTTGGTGCATTTTTTCTTTGTGGATGTATGGGCAGAAATTCCAATGTTTTTATGTTATACTGGTTTTGGATTTTTTTGGACACACCTATATGTGTGTGTGTGTGTGTGTGTGTGTGTGTGGACATATGTATTTGTGATTTATGCTTATGTATGTGTGATTAATGATGTGTGTAATGGTTTATACAGTGAATGTTTAATGTGATGCTTTTTAATGAAGTAGATGTTAATTCAAAACAAAATTTGCTAGTGAATCAGCTAAAGAATTGAATTGTCTTGGTATATGTTCGTAAGAGATAAAATGAAATGATCGTTCCAAGAGTCGTACCCTTAAATATTTATGAAAAAGGATAGGATGTCGAATAGAATAAGACGAGTTGAGGTCTGAAACGACGAGTTCAGAATCTAGGTGTACTATCAGGTGACATATGCCCAAAGCAGATGCTTCAGTCAAAATTTCAATGACGGCACTGTATTTTGCAACATTGTTCATTGCAGAGCCTAGATAGATTCCCCTAGAGATGACTATATCATTAGTGGGTGAAATAATTACCCAGATAGTGGAAGCAATGTTCTGGGAGGTGCGACTAGCTCCATCCGCATATCCAAAATAAGGTGAGGGAAACGAAAACATCTAAAACTCAAGCATTAAGTAGGATAAGCATATTGACAAAGAATGTCACATAAAGGGGAAAAAAAATCAACCATACCATACTATAATACATATGGTACAAAAGCACTAGATAGCACGAGGTTTATGCATAGTAATTTTTTAAGTAGAGACCATTGTGGGGCTTCGATAATGGGTTGCTTTGATAGTCTGCTCACTCATAGGCTCATTTTTTAAGAACTCGCATAATTATATAGGGGCCATGCCATAAATGTTCAAACTTAACTGGAGCTAATTTCTCGTGGTATTGGTTGTAGACCAAACTAAGTCGCCTTCTGAGAAGGTTCGAGGGCCTATTTTTTATCGTTTTGGTGTTTGACACGCTTTTGATGAGACTCATTGTCCATGATGGCTTTGCGATGTCATTCATCAAGACGGGATAAATATAGGAGTCTCTCTTCTTTGGCGAAAGTGTCAGGCAAGAGTTTGACAACTAGATTAGGGATGGTATTTCACATTCAATGGGTAAAACGACCTCCAAACCATAGACAAGTTGGAACGGGGTGAAGCCAGTGGCCGTTTTGGCAGAGGTTTGATATGCGCATAAAGTCGGCAATAGCATTAAATGCCAATTGGATTTATGTTTTCCAATCATTCTTTGGAGCATTATTTTGAGTACCTTGTTAATGGACTTGACTTGACCATTTGCTTGGGGGGAATAAGGATATGAGTGTTCTTGGTCAAAACACAACAGAGTGGACAATTCTATCATCATGTTATTGAAAACATTTGATCCATGGTCGGTTACAATGGATTTAGGCACACCAAAATGGGCGATGATATGGTTGAATATGAACAAGGCGCAGTCTTGGCGTCGTTAGAATAGGTGGGCATGGCTTCTGCCCATTTTGTAAAATAATCAACGACCACAATAATATAGTTATGAAACGCGGCAGAAGGAGGTTTACAGGTAGTGAAATCAATGCCCCATTTAGTGAACAGGTTGATTGCAACGACGAGATGTGAAGGAGTTGGGTGAGCGTGCATTTTAAAAAAAAATATTTGACAAGGGTGGAATTTTTGTACTGTATTAATGCAATTTTTGAAAATTATGGGCCAATAGCCTTCGCGTAAAATCTCTGGGCAGTGGCTAACCTAGAAAAATGTCCACCACATGCTCCAGAGTGGAAGTCATTTAGGATTCGTTCAGATTCATAATGGATAATGCATCGGTGTCACACCATATCTATCCACGGCAATAAAGAGTATCACCGATAATGAGATAGTTTCTGGATTGGTGGCGTATATGGCGACAATAATCTTTATACAGATCGGGTCGAAATCGTTTGGTTTGGAGATAAATCAATATGTCTCCATACCAAGGGTCAAACAAGTCGATGAGAAATAAATATTCATCAGGCAACGAATATTGTACCACGGATTCATCAAAGGCCCAGGGAAGATCAGTCATTAATTCTCCAAAAATCAAGGATATTTTGGCTTTAGGGGGGGAGAATTAAAGATCAAATTCTTGTAATAGGATGATAAAATATATTGCATTGGGTTGGTGTCAGAGATAATAGTGGTGGTTTGGAGCAGAATGTAATGTCCGAATCGTTGGACAACGTATACAGCTACCAATGCCAACTTCTCAATGTAAGGATATATAAGTTCGGCACCAACTAGGCCCTTACTAAGATAATAAATAACACGTTCAATGTGTTGATCATCAGTCTGGACTAATACCATTCCAATGGTGGTACTGGAAGTTTCCAGGTATAGGATGAAATGTTTATTGTAATTTGGGGGTTTAAGTAATGGTGTAAATGTAAGAACTTTCTTCAAACGATCGAAACATCGTTGGGCTTGTTCATCCCAAATAAAATGTACACCCTTTTTTAATAATCACATGAAACCTTTAGTGATTTCGGCATAATTGGCAACAAAGTGTCTAAGGAATTTTTCCTTCCCTTGCAAACTTTGAAGTTGGATGACGAAGTTAGGAGGGGGCAAGTCAATAATTGCCTCGACTTTAAGGGGATCAACTCTAATCCCATACCTAGATACAATGAAACCAAGTAAATGACCAGACTCCACAACAAAAATGCATTTGTGTGGGTTCAAGCGAATTTTGTAATATTGACAACGTATGAAGATTTGGCATAGATGATCTACGTGATCGGTTCTTTTAGGAGACTGAGCAGGGATATCATCGAGGTAAGGTTGCACGATATGTTTAATGTCATGGAAAGCGTAAGACATGACCCGTTAGAATGTTGCACTAGCATTTTTAAGACCAAAAGGTAACTTTCAATATGTGAAAGTTCCCCGTGGTAAAATAAAAGTGGTTTTGTGTTGGTCCTCCGAAGTAATTTCAATTTGATTATAACTAGAGAAGCCATCCATAAATGAGAAGACTTCACATTTAGCACAATCATGGATTATTTGATCAATGAAAGGGGTAGAGAAGTTGTCTTTAGGACATGCCTTGTTGAGGTCCCTATAATCAACGCATACTCAGATGGTGCCATTCTTTTTGTTAACTGGTACAATGTTGGACACCCATTCAGTTAGGGGCATGGGGTAAATAAAACCAACGTTCAACAATTTTTGAACTTCTACCTTAATGGATGCAGATTTCCTTGGATATACAGGGCAGATTCATTGTCGAACTGGACGGGCTCCAAGTTAATTTTTGATTTCATGTACACCAATTCGTGGGTCAATTCCTATCATCTCTTCAGAGGACCAGGCGAATATTTCATAGAATTCTTTGAATAGGGAAGTATAAGATTTGATTTATTTAGGGGAACAATCTACACCTATCTGGATGTTTTCCATGGCCCCAGGTTTAACTGAAATGTAGATCGAAGTGGTTTTGGAAATATTTCCCAAACTTCCTTCAGATAAAATAGGGTATGATGTGGAAGGTAGAAGGGATGGATCTTGGATATCAATTAAAACGATGGATTGTATCTGGGTTTCTTTATTCTCTCCACGGGGTAGGAAAGAGGAGAAATGATGAAAATCCTCCCAAGGTTTATCTTGTAAATTCATGACTTCCATAATGGCTTCGTCTGAAGGAAGGACGATATTGAGAAAGTCGTGGGATGGTGGAGCCTTGGTAGCCCAAGAGGGAGAAGAAAATTGATCTAGTTCCTCATCCAGTAGGAGACTAGAATGAGAATCAGAAGATTCTCATGTCGTTTGTATTACTGAATATTCCAAATCAATTGATGAGAGTGGCATAGTGTCTCCATAAGACTCCATATCATATGGGTGAGGGATTACCCAGAGGTCATTGTAATCGATGGGTGCACCAGCAACCAAAAAGATCATATTGATGGAGACATTTGGATTTATATCTGGTGGAGGGAGGGGGAAAGTCCCCATAAATGAGGGGTAAATTCTGACCCCAATGCTTTCACATCTCGAAGAAGACTCTCCTATAAAAGGGACATTTGCTTTAGGATTTATTCGCACATCTGGGGTACAAAAGTCAAGTTGGTATATAGTGACGATCTTCCCTTTATGGGGGAATTTAACAAGTTGAAAGACACTAGACGCAATATCCTTCATGTCATAAAACCAGGTGCATCCTAAAAGAAAATTAGAGTCGAGTGTGGCGTCAATTACCTCAACTTCTACTGAAATGGTTTTGCACACAAGTTCAATGGGTAATGAAGGGAGAATTTTGTGGGGTTTGAAAAATGGTCGTCAAAATATTTCAAGATGGTTTCTGATGTGGTAAGTTGGGGAAAACCAAGAGATTTCTAACATGTCAAGGACATGATGCAAGTTGCGACGCCTTCATCAAGCATTCTTCGGAAAACATTTTTATTAAGAGATCAAACAATGATTTGTAATTCTAATTGGTGTGATAGGCGGGAATCATTGCAATTCATGTCAAAGGAAATACCATTGGATTCTGTAGGGTCAATTCCACTGATGGTTGATAATAAAGCTTTACGTTGCGCAAGGCAAGACTGTAGTATTTCAAGTGACGACATGGCACAATGGGCTTGGGCGAGATCTTCTACTATAATGTAGTGTTGGGCTGCCCAAGCATTAGGATTATGCGTAATGCGATGAAGTACTCCATTTGGAGGGCGTAAGGCAGGTTTAATATTTGGCTTCTCTAGCGTGAGAGGGCCATTGGGTGGGGTACACATGGGGGGATATTTGGGTAAAGAATCACCTTCTGGAGAATCATAATTCTTGGCTCTAGTAGATATGGCCGCAGATTTAACCATCAAGATGTTTACATACGAGGATTTAGGGTTTCCCTTGGGTGGGGGTGCTTGCATTTGCACGACAAGTTGTTTCTCCTGAGGGGGGAAAGGATTTGTTAAAACTGCAGGTGTAGAAGAGCATGGGCTTCATTCGCAATATTGATGGATTTCATTTTGATGAGGACAATATTTAGTGAAATGATCCTCTTTACAAATCATGCAAGGATATTTGTCCTTTCACTTGGTTTTACCCTTAGCATTGTTTTCTTGGGTCTTGGGGCCCGACTGCTCAAAAGAGTTTTTCTTTTTCTTATTATTGTTACCCTTATTTTTTCCTCTGGATCACTGCAGGTTTTTGGGCACGTTTGATTGAACCAAATTAACCTCAGAAGTTTGGGAAAGGGGCTTACTTGGAATGCTTGTATGGACATATGAGATAGGATTGGTAGCTTTATTTGATTGGCCATGTTTCCCAGTCACCTGGCCAGTTGTGTTAGTAGAAATAGGAACAATCATACCATCGCATGGGGTCCAAGTGCAGGTTTGGTGGGATCATTCAACGATCGAGGAGTGTTGGGAATCAGGTCGTATAACGTGCTCAATTGAGAGTATACCAAATATAAATACTAGGCTCGATTGATGGCTTGTTCCTTAGTGACAACTCCTCCCATTGTGACATCTCAAGATATAGGTGGAAAAAGAGACTTGGTGAACCAATCAGCTAATATTTGATCTGGTATTGTGGCTTTGATTAATCATCTTGACGCCTCCACTCATGAATGTGATATGAAATATGGGTGGAATTTGATTGTCGTAACGAGGATAAGAGCTCAGTGTCGGTCTCATAGAGGATAGGTAATTGGAAGTGTGTCAAAAATTCCATGGAAAGGGAATTAAATCCGTCAAAGGATTTCCACAACAGTTTAATATACCATTTAGTTGTTGATCCTGTAAGGGTTCGCTAGAAAAGTTGTAATCAGATGGAATCATCCATCAAGGAGTTCGAAGAAAACCATATATGGAAAGTCATCATGTGATTGTTTTGATTTTCTCCAGGTTTTTCGTTGAACATGGGAATATCAGATGGGATTTTGGTAGGAATGGGGGGGCAGAAAGGGGAATGTCGTATGGGGTCATTAGTCAACCGTGAAAGATCAAGAAAAACTAAATTTGCCAAGAACGAGATTTGTCTTTTGACTTGTGGAGGTGGGTTATATGGTCCTCCTCCATGTGGATGTTGTTCTATAGGTCCTCCTCCATAAGGTGGTCCTCTAGGGGGGCCTCCACCATAGGGTGGTCCTCTAGGGCGTCCTCCTCCATAAGGTGGTCCTCTAAGAGTTCCTCCTCCATAAGGTGGTCCTACTAGAGGTCCTCCTCCATAGGGTGGTCCCCCATGGGGTTGTCCACCATAGGGTGGTCCCCCAAGAGGTCCTCCTTCATAGGGTGGTCCTCCAAGATGTCCACCTCCATAGGGTGGTCCTCCAGGGGGTCTGCCACCACAGGGTGGTCCCCCATTGCCATGGGGTAGTCTGCCACCATAGGGTGGTCCTCCAGGGGGTCCTCCTGGTTGAGTGGAAATTGTAGGAATGATGGGTTATTGAGATTGGTTCCATATGGTGTTTTATATCCCTGGGTAAGGGTGGAAAAATAGTAGGCTGGTGGTAGTAGGAATAGTTTGGCCCCATGATGGGTGTTATCCAGTAGTTGGGGGTTTCCCCCCAGTTGATTGTTTCCCCCAGAGTGAATATGGCCTTGTGGTTGGGCATTTACCCCAGTCAAATAAAGGTTGGATCATGATAGGAGGGTATGGCCCCGTTAAAAATGATATAAAAGTCGAGGGTTTCCCATGGGTGGATGTTGGCCAGAAATTTGTCTTGAGTACAGGGTTGTCCCCTAGTGAAATTTTGGCTCATAGATGTTTTTTGGTCGAAACCCATTAGTTGAATTTCTTGGGGAGGTAAGCCTCTCGTTGAAGGTTGTTGTCCAAAGATATTGGAATCGCCTCCTAAAAATAGCCGGGTAAAGAAAGGTTTCCCCCCAGTGGGGGGTGTACAAGGTTGTGTTCTTAAAGGTGGTGGTATGATGGTTGGGACAACATATGATACGGATGTCAATTTTGATGTTTGGGTTGGGGTGATGTGCAGTTCAGTTAGTTGTGGTGTAGAGTGGATGGGGGAGGAACGGGGGGAAATAATTTTGAAACATATGGGAGATGCCAGATATGGGGGGATGAGGGGTGTGTTAAGAGGCATGTGATTGATCTTGTTGTAAGAGTTTCAAAGCAAAGTATTTAGTTGTATCTAATCGATCGAGGATGTCTTGGGGGTTTTCAAGGGTTTGCATAGGGTCAGATGGACCAGCAACCCATGGTGCTGTGGTGAAACCTTCGGATGAATGGATTTGTTGGGTTTCCATGCTCACAATGTCTTCACAAGGCACAAGTGGTAGATGAGGATAATCGGTACCGAGTTCAGGTTCTCCGATAGAGTTTACCTGAAGAAGAAGGGGACTAAAGGGGTTATTCAAGGGTGGATTTGCAGGGAGTAAAAAGCCCTCTCGAAATTTGTCTCCTTCTGGGCGTTCAAGCAAAGGGGTAGCAACGCTTCCAGCTTTGGAGTATTTTTCCTCGTGGAATTTCTCTTGAAGGTGATCTTTAGGTGAGTTGGGAGGCAAGAGTTCATAATTTAGTGGAGGAAAACCTCGCATCCTCTGAGACCTACACAAGTTTTGGTCGGCAAGGATTGAGATATGACAATGATAGTCCTAAAGCTAACTAAAGAAAATAAATAAAATGCGCTAAGAAATCTAGGAATCAAACAAACAAACCAAAGTTTCTCTCCCTAAGCTCACTAGTTGGTGATGAAATCCAACATCATGGGAACATGTGAGAAGGGGATAGGATAATTGGGTGGATTAGTTATGTTGGTGGCCTGCTTAATAGACTTACACCTTGGTGCAAGATCCCTGACAGTCTATCTGTGGGTTTCCCTCCAAGGAGCCCGAGTGAGTTTGACCAACATATGATCCAGTTATAGTGAAGACTCCCCTTCATCGTCACCTTGTGTAAAATCCCTAAATATTATGGAAACTAAGGTCACCAACTCATAGTCATCCTCTAGGTGGGTACAGTCAACAATCGAGTCCAACAGTATGGGCAGGATATCAAGTCTGAAATTCTTCAAGAGGACTAAGAACAAGAGGACTGGAAAAATCTCTAGAGGACCCTGAACGAATTTGGGATTCATGAAGTTCCAAGACCAAATGGAAACATTCGATTCTCAAGAAGAATCCCCAATATACTAGCATTCCACTATGTGTGGTTAAGCCTTGGAGGGGTAATCTTTGTTTCTCATCCGCACGCGACCTCGTGTGTAGCCCCTGTGTGAGAGGGGGTTCCATGCTATGCCTTTATGAAATTTGGATTTAAGCATTATTTAGTGTTCTATGGTTTGTTTTCGTGGTCTTGGACAGTTTACTCACTTATCTTAGTCCAAAGACCCTACACCTAGACTATTTTTGGTGTTCTTTAGAAAAGAAAAAGTCTAGTAAATTTTATTAAAGTGTGTTTGTTTTTAAAGTTTTTCTTTACTCAAAAGGTTGCGCAGAAGTGAAACTCATGAGATGAAATGACTCGAATCCAAATAGGTGCAAAAGAAAGAAATTTAAATCACTTTCCTTTCGGTGAATCCTATTTACGGGAGGGAGAAGAGTATATTTATTTTTGCTTTTTATGTAAGAAAACACCCTAATGCATCTGATTCACTTTGATTCTTGCAAATGAGACAAAAGGACAATTTTTCAACCAAACTTATGGAATGATTTACGAAATTCCCAACCAAGCACAAATTGTTTCAATCATATTCTAAAGCACTCTAAATAAAATGTTTTTGTTTCTTTTATTTTTTCAAACTACATGAAAATTGAAACAAAATATCTTCTTCAACCTTCACTTTCAATTAACAATGTTCTATGATGAATGAAAAAGATAGAAGAAAAACCAAGCATCCAAACTTAAAGCAAACGAAAGATTTCAAGTCTAGACAATAGTTTGAAGGGTTCTCAAATGATTCGGGAAACGACAAACATTGAAACTAATGAAAAAGAGACTTGTATAATAAAATTATAGACTTTGCAAAACAATCTTCTCAAACAATTATGGATAGCCTTCTAATGGATTGAAAGGATTAGACTAGATGATTCTTGTTGTACCCATCAATCACATGGAGATGGCAAAAAAAAAAGATAAATTTCATAAATTTAAAAAGAATTTGAAAAAAAATCAATGGGATATGCATAAGACAGGTCTGGAGTGTTGAAGGAGACCAATGGAAAAAGATATGGGTAAGTTTTTTTTGAAGGATAACTCTCCAAAAAAATGGTTTCAAGAGTTCGGTCGCTCCCTACATAGGGAGACAATGTGATCGAGTCACAACCCAGTAAGAGGAACAATGTGACCAGAGGGTATGGCCGCTCCTAGTAGACTTGGGAGCAGGGATGGTCATTGCTCCAAGGGAGGAAAATCGTGAGCAAGAAGGCTTAGGTCGCTCTGTGTACACTATGAAGTCACGATCGAAACTGAGAAATGGAAAAAAGATAGATCTGGGATGAGATCTGTCAAATCCAAGGTAGAGGTTTTTTCAGCTAGACTCCAGAAAGAGTACAACAAAGGTTGGCAATTAGATCAGGACATTTAAATGGGTAAAGATCTTAGAAAGAGAGAACATAAAGGGAAATCCCCCCAGTATGGTCGCTAATCTATTGTAGGGATTTCACACCCGCAGAAGTTGAGCTCCCTTAGGTTCTTCCTATACCTAAGACAGAAATAGAGACACGAGCAAAGGATGCTCCTAAACTTGATAATATGTCACAACACACAATCATACCAATTCTATATCAATGAATATATAAACTTGCATAAACAATCAATTAGAGGGAAAAATCCATTATATATTCTATTAATAAAGTAAGCAATATCACAACTTACAGATGTAAACTGAAGAGATGTCTTTCTTCCAAGTTCATTGCCCAAGCTTTACCACCAAAATGCCAGAGTAGCCTTGTTAGTTCTTTCTTCACGCTTCCCATGAGAGATGGATTGGTTCTTATAGGGCTTTAGGGATAAAGCCATATGGTTAAAAGGATAAGATCCTCGGGCTCATAATGGAAGCCTTCTTGAGACTAAACCTTGAGAAATCAGAGGAAGATCTCATCCATCGCGACCAAGTCCAAAAAAAGGAGCTTCTAGGCTCGGTCGTGACCTAAGCACACAGACAGAGCGACCTGGTCGTGACTTGGTTGTCCAAAAAGGGCGACCAACCCTTTCTATCGCATTTTTGAGGAAGGACAAACGCGACCAAAGGGAAATTAGGCTAGAGACTCGGGGGGGAATTATGAAAGTTGTTGAATTGGGTAGGTGACCTCTAGGAGATGATGTCCCAAGGGTTAGGGGGTTAATAACGCTATAACAATAGTATCCATAAGAAAGCGAGTGTTTATTTTGGTCATCATATAGGCTACCTTCAATAGAGTCATATGTTTTCTAGTATCATGTAACCTTAATTCCATACATAAAACCATATACTACTAGCTATGACAATTTAGCTTGCTACCTAGAAGATATAACGCACCTTCTGTATACACAATGTATACACCAATAACACAATTTGATCCTTAAATAAAAAAGTATTATCTCAATCAATTATATTTAAACGATACAAATGGAGAAAATATATTTTTTATTTTAATAAATTTTTACCCCTAACAAGTGTCACCATTTTGAAGTATGAAAAAATATTTCAACCACAATAGAAATTATGAAAAAAAAAATATACCCAAAACACTTGTTGATATATAATTGTGGGATCATTGAAAAGTTCACCACATCATATCACTCACCACAATTATCATTTCAATCAAAAATAAAATTATTGGCTAGTTGGATGTAAAGTATAGATTTTTGACATTTACGAGAGTTCATTCCTAACAAATTTCATTAATAACAAAATATTAACGTACTAATATATGTAATCACTTCACTTAATAACAAAATATTAAAGTATTAATATATGCAATCACTTCATTTGTATTTAATTTTTCACAAAAAAATTCAATTTTTAATAGACATAGTCTAAATGTTCTAAATTTTTATTTTTCTTTGAACATTTTTTCCAATGAGTTTTATTTAGAATTTGGTTGGAAATTTAGAAAATTTGATATTTCAGTGGAGATTATATATTTCACATGCCCTGAAGTTTTTGAGGGGGTTGAATCGATTTATGCATTCAAAAATGCAATTTAAACAATGTAAAATTGTGATTTCGCCCAAAATTAAGTTACATGATTCGATGATAGTTACCGGAAAGTAAAAATTGTAGAACATTTAGACTACACCTTATTAATATATACTAATATTATTGAACTCCAAACACCTTCTCCCGTGAAAACTCTTACATGTGCTTAGCAATAGGATCTTAATCTCTTCCATTAGTGAAAACAATGATTTGTCATTTAGCCATAACACCTAAGAAAAATCTCAAGGCATCCATAATGGTTAGCAATACTTGAATACACATCATAGTTTCTAAATATACATAGCTTGTTACTCTCTCTCACCTATTAATTCTCTGTTCTCTTTCATCTTGAAAATAATGCATAACTTCCATATTTTCATAGCAACACATGCTTAAGCAACATGAGTGGATCTTGATTGTGCATTGAAACGACACACAACAAGCATAAGAAAACTTGCTACTACATCAAACAATTGTTGGCAACTTACATGCACAACAACAAGTTACTTCATCAATATGCTTATATGCACATCAACAAGTTACTTCACCAATATTCTTATATGCACAACAACAACCACTTACTTTGCCAATATGCTTTGTTCATGGCATATATTGAAAAACTATACTATCTACAACGATGATACTATGTGTTAAATGGTAGGAAAATATTGGAGCCGCAACACACAAAATAACACAAAGAAAAAAAGTGCAACTTAGTGTTTTATCAGTCTCTCCCTTAAGGAAACATGGACTATTGTAAACACATTTAGTTTTTGCAATAGTTTGGTATACAAATAAAAAAATTTAACCCAAAGTTTTAATCTTATGTTTCATTGACTACTTTTTGTGGACATATCAAAAACCGACAACACGTTTTTTAACCAATGGAAATTTTTGAAGTCTTATTTGGCCTCATATCGAGGCAAAACATGGGGCAAGGTGAGATTTTTCGTTTAAAATTTAGGAAACACCTATATACCATCTCTTGAGTGGATTAATGCTAGCCATAATGTTAGCATTACTTTGTGAAATTAAATGTTTGTCTTCTATTTAGCCTAAGTTTTCTTAAACTTCTATGGAAAGACCATATGGCCATATGACATGCATGCAAGGATCTTGTAAATGTTGTGTATTGAATCACCATGTAAGTTATGTATTGAGTCACCATGTGGTATACAATCTTTATGTACTACAACACGAACAAACCGTACCTTGTTTTTCATTATCTACCTTGTTTTTCCTTGTCTCTAGCTCGCATGAAGGAAGAATTCGAAGCTCAGGGATGGTGTATTACCTGGGGGCTGGTGTGTTGCACTCATGTTTGGGGTGACCTTCCATTTTCTTATCATTTTTCCTTCTTTCCATCCATCATCAGTTGATGTGTTGACTTTGAGTTGGTGTGTTCCCTTCTTCAAGTTCAGATCATGCTTGGGGCGACCTAGCCATTATTGTTCATACACATGTAAATTAGTAACCTGCCCATTTTCAAAAGGTATGTTTTTTCATGTTAGCACCTCCCATCAAGTATTTAGCTAACTATTTTTATAGAAAACAAATTTATACATCAGAAAAACTTTCAAAAAGATTGGTTTTTATGAATTGTAGGTCTAATCATACCACATTAAAGTTGTTTGATAAATTTGAAAACACTAAAATCATGAAAAGTTAAGTTCTTCAATATTGATAAATACGTAGAGACTCGTCGCCTTCATATATTTAAGTTCCTAAGCCTCCCATACCTAGTCAGGTCAAGCATGAGGGTAGAGAATATATAGCTTCTTAATATGTATGAGGAGTTGCAATGCTTTCCAGCAGATCATGGCGCAATCAAGCCTGCTATGTTTGTCCCGACAACACAAATACTTTACTTTTGAATTTTTAATTCATTTTCATGGCCTTCACACAAGTAAACATTATTTCTCTCTCATATCAAAACCTCCTCTCAAAATTCCTCAAATGATTCATGATTGATCTCGGAGGAGAAATTCGAGTCTGGGCACCTCCCAATGAGATTCCAATTAAACATTTTGTTTTGTTTTCTTTAGCATGCAATTATTTTTCAAAGAGAAACATTCAACATCAATATTTCATATAAAGTTAACCTAATCAAAGAAAATATCCAACCCTACCACTACAAGGAAAACACCTTCTTATGGAGGTTTTTACAAAACCTCCCTGAACAATTTATCCCTTAGATGTTTATAGAAAGGGTTGTTAGCAAAGGCGGGTGGCTGTATATTTTTGGCTCGATGTGCCTTTAATGTATATATGCACCAGTGTGTTCATGAACTATAAAGAACAAGTGTGTTAATGTTCTAGTAGCACCGCCATACTTTATAATAAAATTACATGCACTGAATAAACCGCACTGTAAGGTAAATAAAAAAAAATTACCAAACTGATTTTCATAGTTACAATGCATCCCATGCTTCCAAACTTTCAAGCAAGCACCAGTGCTCACATTTATTTCTAATACACCTTGTTTATGGTACTCTACACTGACTTGGATAGCTCCATTGGTGGATTCCACACATTTCCAAATTTTGAAAATTACCACGAATTTTCATTTCTTCTCAATGATACAACCATGCCTCCTCGAGACATAAGAGACTGGGTAAATTATTTATTACCTTACTATTTTCATTTTCATCCAATCAAAACTAGAAATTAGCTTGAAATTTGGCATTCTTTAAAAAAAAAAAAAAAAATCACACGGTGTGCCTCAAAGCTTCGGCTTGCCCTAAAGTGATGCATACTTTGTTAAATTCACATTGATCATAGTTTTCAGTGCATCTCATATATATGTACACACTGGTGTTGTTCAATCCATAGCAACATGATAAACTGTAAAAAATAAAGCAATGTCTCCTTCGGAATGCCCTGAAATCTATGCAAAATGAGATTATACACGCACTAGTACATTTCACTTCATTAACTGCACTGCTAGCTAAACGATATATAAAAATTTAACGTGGAGTTGCACCCATTTTAACCCATTGCATTGGGTGTACATGAAACATAATGCACCATTGTGTCGATGTTCAAATGCACCGCCATGCTTTATAATAAAAATATGCACATTGAATAAATCACACCGGTGTCGTTGAACATTATGCAGTGATGCGTCTAACTATCATCAGGCGCACCGCAATAGAGTAAATAAAAAAATTACCCAACCGATTTTCATTGTTACAATGCATCCTATGCTTCCAAACTTTCAAGCAAGCACCGATGTTCACCTTTCTTCCTAAGATGCCTTGTTTTTGGTGCTCTACACCAAATTGGATAGCTCCATTGGTGGATTCCACACATTTCCAAATTTTGGAAATTACCATGAATTTCCATTTCCTTTCAATGAACATGCCTCCTCGGGACAAAAGAGACCAAGTAAATTGTTTATTACCTTCCTATTTTAATTTTCATCCAATCAAAATTAGAATTTAGCTTGAAATTTGGCATTTTTGTTCCAAAAAAAACATTCAATTTCAAGCGGTGCACCTGAACAATTTAGCTCGTCCTGAATCAGTGTGTATTGTGTTAAATTCACAATGAGCACTATCATCTATGTGTCTCATATATGTACTCACCGATGTCATTCAAGCAAGCGAAGCACAATAAATTATTAAAAAACAAAGCGGTGTGTCCTTCGAAACCCCCTGAAACCGATGCACAATGGGATTCTACCCGCACCAGTACATTTCACTTCACCAATTGCACCAAGGCGTACCTAAAACATAATGCACAAGTGTGTCAATGTTGAAACACACCTCCATACTTTATAATAAAAAAATGCATACACCGAATAAATCGCACCAATATCATTGAACATTACGCACCGATACACTTCACTTAACTAATGACACCACTAACATAACGATTTATAAAAATTAACGTAACGACGCAACCATTTTAATACAACACACCAGTATTGTATACAGAAACACACTGGAACATATATTGCCTAAATTTTCATAGTTGGGAATCTCATTGGATGCCTCATTCTCGGTGCTTTATCCTTTACAACGCACCAAGGTACAAAACGTTGGTGCTCCACTATCACGGTGGTATCGATGTGTTAATAGTAACACATCGTACCACTTCAGTTGTGATAATGAAGTTTATCTTAATGGTGCCCATCAGTCCAAGAAATGCATCGATGTTGTAAAGACAATGGCACTAGGGAGAATTTGTAATAACCAATTGGAGCGGTGTGACTTAGTAGGAACACCATTGTAATCTATGGTAGTGTGTCAATAGACGTCACACATCGGTATGTAAATGTTTAATGTACACACCACAACATGTTTTGAAAAATAAACAACGTGGTTCATCTTCTATAAGGCTTGTTAGTGATGCATTAATAATACAACACATCGATAGACAACATGTAGGTTCTTTGGTAGACATGGCACACCGGTGCTTTTGTTTTAACAAAGGGAACCATGAATTTGTGTTCTATAAATTTTGTCATTGTGGTGTGTCTTTGTTAACGAAATGAACCATTGTTGTTAAAATCACTGAATCGACGCAGTTAAAAGAACTGTGTCAGAGTGGAGAATCCTATGGGATGCAACGCCAAGCAGTGCTATTGTTTTGAGATAGCGCACTGTCCCCAGGGCTTATGTGTTTTTGGAGGTGCACTAGTGAATTTGAAATAATTTTTTGCAAAAAAAAATCAATTTTGGTTTTTTTAAAATACATGTTAGTTATATATGTATTTGTTTTATAATTTCAATTTATTTTATCTATATATGTGCCTAACAATATGTGCATGTGAATCGGAGACGATGATGATGGGAGGAGAAGGAGGCGGAGCAGTGACAGGTTGAGATGCATGCATTTTTGTGTGAGTGGGAGGTCAGGGAGAGGGATACAAAGTTGTTCCCTCACCCTCTTTCATAGTAGACACATAAACTTTTGATGGATATTTTCCTCCTGAAGTTTTATAGGGTGGGTACACCCCTTAGGGGGAACTCTTTATTATTACATCAATTGATCCATCATTGGGATCATGCGAGATAGGGGTTTAGAGTCGGTCTCGATCTGTGGCATCATCCCATGAAGGAGGATGTATATTTCATCATTGGGTTGTCTAAGAGGGGGGGTATTTTCCCCATTTCCCTTCTCTATTGCCCAATGTTGTAGGAAAGACCCAGCTGGAATATGTGTAGAAATATGTCAGTCCACGTGCTCATTCAGCTTCAGAGTTCCACGTTTGTGGTGGTCAGTTGCAGATAAGTTCATTTCAGAGACAAGATGTTGTGTTCCTGTGTCATATGCTCTCATCATTGTCACATTATAGCTATGATGGGCAGCACGTTAGTTTCTCTATGTTGTATTATGTAGATAGTTTATTGCAGGAGCCCTGATTGATTAGGTGGGCGGATGTTTTTTTAGACATTTTTGTCATGCATTAGATCATTATCGCATTGTTTTTTCTGGGACGAGATTCTTCCCATTCATGTCTAAGTTGTAAACACTAATTTTTGAGAGGGTTCATGCAACTCGGTCAGACGTACCCCACTTTCTTGCTAGGCCTATGTTTTATGCATGTATGCACATGTGGGGGAATTTGATTCCCAAGAGGGGTGAGTCTGAGTTTCCCATTACTCCGGTGGGACAGGAGGTATTTGATTTATTTTCTAGCGAGGACAATATTTTCCTTGATATTGTAGAGTACTCATACACAGGTATAGATTGGAGAGCATGTCCAAACATCTAATTTATAGTAGAGAAGCCAACATATGAGAGAGGTAATATTGTCGTTATGTTTTGATCAATCTATTTTCATATTTTTATGTATTATTTAATGCACATGTAATTTATTGTAACATTTTTTTCAATTATCTTATTATTATTATCTATTGTTTTGCAGATATTGGTACATATGTTGGGGATGTGCCTCCCCAACATGAGGATGAGGTGATAGAGGAGGCAGAGGACCAGCCTCCAGTATTACAGAGACCCACATGCCACGCAGGTCCGATATGAGAGTCTGGATAGAGGTGGAGGATGAGCTATGTTGTGTCATGACTAGTCACGGAGTGGTACCTGCACTCCCTAGAGAGATATTATGGGTAGAGTATCTCTCTACTACATGATTCAGCTACAACATCTATCAATCCTCTTTCTTCCCCTCCACATGTGTCTGAACCTGCATCCATGTCTTATCCTCCTCCTCCTCCTCCTCTTCATGTTTCCCCTCCACATGTTTCTAAACATGTATCCACATCTTATCCTTCTCCTCCTCCTCCTCCTCCTCCTCCTCCTCCTACTCCTCCTCCTGCTTCTCTTCCACATGTGTCACCATATTCTATTGATCATCCCCCTCCTCCTCCACTTCTGTCACCATCCAATGATCATTGTCTCTCTCCTAGTCCACATGTTTCATCATCCACTTATCCCCCAAGATTTTATTCTTTGGACACTATGATCACATTGGGTACTATTGCACATCTTCATGATATTGATATAAAGACACTTGATAGTGCACTTTTTCCGACATTTATTTCTGAGATAGTTTTTCTAGATATCATTTTTTTGGATTAATGACTTACTCTATGTAGTTAATCCCCAAAAATGATATCTAATATTTTGCATTGTGGAAGCCCTCTATGATTAAATAATAAGAGTGAAGGGAGATCTAACTGAATAGTTTATAAGGCACAATACTTGCTAAGGTTTTGCAAATGAGGCAGCAAGCTAAGTGGGCTTGATTGTGGGGAAAATTCCATAGTTAAGCGCACTTGATCTAGAGGCATCTTGGGATGGGTGACCACCTGGGAAGTCTTGGTTACCGGGTGCAAGCCCCGGAATATTGATGCTATGCGATTCATTTTGTTGGTTTCAATCCCACTTATGCACCCTTGTGAGCATCACCCGATGCAATGAGTTCTAAGTGGACTACTACAATCATGAGAATTATTGGTCAATTGTGACTAATACTCATGGATATGGGTCATACATAATGACTTAATCTACATAGTTGATCCCCAAAAATGAAATCTACTATGTTTCACTGCAGAATCCCCTCTATGTTTAAATAATAAGAGTGAAGGGAGCTCCAATTGAATAGTTCATAAGGAACAATACTTGTTAAACTTTCGTAAATTTGGTAGCAAGCTGAGTGGGCTTGATTGTGGGGAAAAATCCACAGTTAAGCGTGCTTGAGCCAGAGGCTTCTTGGGATGGGTGACCACCTGGGAAGTCTTGGTTATCAAGTGCAAGCCTCATTAGTTATGATTGATGCTATGTGATTTATTTCATTGGTTTCAATCCCACTTCTTCACCCCTGTGAGAATCACCTGATTCAATGAATGTTAAGTGGACTATTGGAATCATGATAATTATTGGTCAGTTGCGACTAATACTCATGGATATGGGTCATAGATTAATGACTTACTCTACGCAGTTAATCCTCAAAAATTATATCTAATATGTTTCACTGTGGAATCCCCTTTATGCTTAAATAATAAGAGTGGAGGGAACTCTAAATGAATAGATCATAAGGTAAAATACTTTCTAAGGTTTTGAAAATGGGGTAGCAAGCTAAGTGGACTTGATTGTGGGGAAAAATCCACAGTTAATCGTGCTTGAGACAAAGGAGTCTTGGGATGGGTGACTACTTGGGAAGTCTGGTTTCAATCCCACTTCTTCACCCTTGTGAGCATCACATGATGCAATGAGTGCTAAGTGGAGTATTGCAATCATGAGAATTTTTGGTCAGTTGCAACTAATAATCATGGATATGGGTCATAGATTAATGATTTACTCTACGCATTTAATCCCAAAAAATGACATCTAATTTGTTGCACTGCCGAAGCTCCTCTACGCTTAAATAATAAGAGTGAAGGGAGATTTAACTGAATAGTTCATAAGGCACAATACTTTCTAAGGTTTTGCAAATGGAGTAGCAAGCTAAGTGGGCTTGATTGTGGGGAAAATTCCAAAGTTAAGTGTGCTTGAGCCAAAGGCATCTTTGGATGGGTGACCACCTAAGAAGTATTGGTTACTGGGTGCAAGCCCCAAAAGTGATGATTGATGTTATGTGATTCATTTCCCTGGTTTCAATCCCACTTCTTCACCCTTGTGACTATTGCAATCATGAGATTTATTGGTCAGTTGTGACTAATACTCATTGATATGGGTCATATATTAATGACTTACTCTAGTAGTTAATCCCCAAAAATGATATCTAATATGTTGTATTGTGGAAGCCCCTCTATGCCTAAATAATAAGAGTGAAGAGAGCTCTAACTGAATATTTCATAAGGCACAATACTTGCTAAGGTTTTGAAAATGGGGTAGCAAGCTAAGTGGGCTTGATTGTGGGGAAAATTCCACAGCTAAGCGCGCTTGATCCAGTGGCATCTTGGGATGGGTGACCACCTGGGAAGTCGTGGTTATTAGGTGCAAGCGTCGGAAGTGATGATTGATGCTATGTGATTCATTTCATCGGTTTCAATCCCACTTCTTCACCCTTGTGAGCATCACCTATTGTAATGAGTGCTAAGTGGACTATTGCAATCATGATAATTATTGGTCAGTTGTGACTAATACTCATGGATACGGGTTATAGATTAATGATTTACTCTACGTATTTAATCCCAAAAAATGATATCTAATATGTTGCACTACGGAATCCCCTCTACGCTTAAATAATAAGAGTGAAGAGAGCTCTAACTAAATAGTTCATAAGGCACAATACTTGCTAAGGTTTTGCAAATGGGGTAGAAAGCTAAGTGGGCTTCATTGTGGGGAAAATTCTACAATTAAGTGTGCTTGAGATAGAGGTGTCTTGGGATGGGTGACCACCTGGGAAGTATTGGTTACCGGGTGCAAGCCCCATAAGTGATGTTGATGCTATGTGGCTAATTTCTTTGGTTTCAATCCCACTTCTTCACCCCTGTGAGCATCACCTAATGTAATGAGTGATAAGTGGACTATTGCAATCATGAGAATTATTGGTCAGTTGCAACTAATACTCATGGATATGGGTCATAGATTGATGAATTACTATATGTAGTTAATCCCCAAAAATCATATCTAATATGTTGCACCATGGAAGCCCCTCTATTCTTAAATAGTTATTCTTTATAGAGGCTCTACCTATGGTAGCAGAGACATTGATGCACTTGGCTCTAGTGGTGGATCTAGCTAGTAGTGGTACTGATTAATATTTTTTTTTTTTTTTTTTATATTTGACTTGAGATCTATATATGACATGTTTATTGCATATTTTGATGAGATGTATGTTTGACATGTATATTCATATGTATATCACTCATGTATACAATGTTTTTCATATAATGTTGTGGTTGTTGTTGTTGTGGTTTGATTTATAAAATGTAATATGAAAATGATAATGACAAACATTGTTAGTGATTTCTCTGTTTTTAAGTGAAATTTGATATGTATCACTCATTTAAATTTACAGTTGTCATATAATGTTTAACTTTACTTTTATGAAAGCGTTTAATTTGAATTGTGATTGCAAAACGTTATAACCATTAATTTCATATAATGTTTAATTGTTGTTGAATTTGAATTGTTTGTTGTACAACAAGATACAATATGTTGATTAAACATGCTTAGAAACAAAAATACTTAAATATGATGAGTGAAATTATTGTGATTTGAGTATTATGAATTTTTCAAATATTATAATAATAACGTTATAACATAATTATTCACTTCTCCCTAGACAGAGACTCTGAAGACTCTCAATGTTGGTCAAAAAAACCCACAGAACGGGTTCTACTCGGTCAAATTTGGATACAAATCCTAGCTAGAAGATAACTCTATGACACATATGAAATGGTGGTGGAAGCCCCTTTGGAAACTCAAAGCTCCTCCCAGATGTAAATTAATGTTATGGCTTGCACTAAACAATAAATTGTTGACTTGGGACAACTTCTTTAAAAGAGGATGGTGTGGTCCCAACAGATGTCCTCTTTGCAAAGAAAACCAAGAAACCATTACTCATCATTTTATCTCTTGTCCCTATGCAGGGAAGGTTGCACAGTTAGTAAAAGATAATCTAAAAGCTAAGGCCAATTGGAACCAGGGATCTGTAAAAGATTGTTTCAGATCTTGGATCCAAGACAAATCATTATCCTTGTACACAGGTCTCTCAAGTATCATGATCTTGAACATTTGGTGGGCAACATTGTTTTAAAGATAAGTTTGTTCCTCCAAAGGTTTTTACGGAAATCTCTCTTAGTCAGGCATAAGAGTTCAAGGAAGAACTAAGGGAAAATAAATCTCGGATAATAATCCCACCTCCCATTGATTACACCATCCCTTGGGGATACTTTGACGGGGCTAGTCAAGGACACCTTCCATCTTGCGGAATGTGGGTGGTTATTTTCATCAGTCACAGTCATTATATTCACATCAGATATATGCCAGGGGGCAGAACAAATAATAGAGCGGAACTTGTAGCACTATGGACTCTCCTAGAAACTGAAAAAGAAAAAAACTTGTCAAAGCTACAAGTTTTTGGTGACTCCAAGTTAGTGATCAATTGGGAAAGGGGTATCAATAATATTCAAAACCCTGGGTTGGCCTAATTGCTAAGATACATCAAGCTTACTTTCGGAGACTTTGAATGGCTATCCTTCCATCACATTCTGAGGGAACTTAATACAAAGGCAAATGAACTCTCAAAGGAATCATTACAGATGCATAAAGAAGCCTTCGGTTTCTATGAATTTTTTGAAGGAACAAAAACTGAAGCAATGAAATTTCATCTCTGAAGATTTTTTTCTTTGTGTAGGGTTGTATATATTTTAGGACAGGTTGAACAGCTTGTAGAAGTTTTTTAAAAAAACCTTTAAAGCCATGTTTTGAAGTAGAAAGATGCATAGGTTGTATAGATCCTGAAGAAAGCCTACAGAGGCTTGACATGAAAGACTGCAACATGTATATTCTCCTATGAATATAAAAGTTTTTTTTCTTCTGGAAGAAAACATAATTATTCACTGATAATAATGATGATGATGTACAATAATGTTATTTTTTTAATTTTGATTATTCAAATATTACAAGACAAATTTATAATATAATTGTTTTCTAAAATCACAATTATTATATTTTATTAATATTTATTTTTTCCAAAGATTTTATTAATTTATATTATCCAACTATTATAATATATGAAATTTATTCAATTACATTTAAAATAATAAATATAGAGAATAATAATACATTTTGATCTATACACTTTCAATGAAATGGTTTCATAATTTTTTACTCTAATATAGACTTTCTCAATCTTTTATTAAAAAATAATATCACCCAACATTTTATAATTAGTATTTTAAGAATTGGTAAAATTGAAAAAGGTTTCTATACTTTTAGATAAGTATGGATCATTAAAATTTTCCTTAATTCTAACTAGGCTCTGGAAAAAAACTATTTTAGAATTTCCATGTCCTTCCTATATTGACACTTATTTCAAGGAGAATAAAAAATAATAATTAATATAAGTTTATATGATTATAAAATTAAAGGACGGAGTGGAATAGGTGAAGCCCGTGATAGTTGCACTAGTTAAGGTGGGGAATGCCAACACCATGAGTATTGTAGATGTTGCACGAAGTTATTTTGTTGGAATTGTCCTTAGAAGTTCCATCAAAGTAAGTGTATATTTATTTGAATTTTGTTTCCTCAAACAATAAAAATTTTGAGGTTTGAATATATTTTAATATCTTCATTTTTTGTTAAACAAAATATAATTTAAAATAATTATTTACTATTGTATGCCACCAACTTTGTGATATCTCAATTAATGCTTAGTAATTCAAAGGTTAACATAAACACATTTTAATACAATACAACATAAATTTGCTATAATAAATAATAAATATGACAATGAAAATATATCAAAACCATATCTTATGCGTGTATGTCTATTTAATGTATTTTCACTATGGTGGTTATAAATGGTTGTAAACTTTTCATATCCAACATAATTATAAAATGAAGGAAAAAAGGAATAATTGTCCATTATAGATACCCATAATAAAATGACATATCCACAATATAAATTTCCAAACTAATCATTTACAAATCAGTCTTCATTGCCATCACCCTGATTTTCTTCCTCGCTTGGCATTGTAACATTGGTGTTCTCAAAAATATGTTTATATCTTGGATCATGTCTCAGTACAAAGCACCAATCCTGATCCAACATATCTGGGTAAAATAACACTTGGTTGCAATGTTTTGAGAGAACATAAGGCTCTTTACTTTCAACCCTCATTTTTTTAGAGTTAATACATTTTAGTCCGCTATCATGATATTCCTTTACACTTCTCCGATCGAAGGTATCCCACCACTTGCAATAAAAAATAACACATTGAAACGATGATAAGTTCACTTGCATGATCTCTTATATCTTTCCAATGTAACCTAACTCCCCCTCTATCAAGTTTTCATCATGGTTTAGTGCATACAAATCTTCTCCATGTGGGTTACCACCGAACACCTCATATTTCTCTTGTATCTGGTCAACCACCCAACTGTTGGGACATATTTTTGACATATTTTATTTTAAATGATCAGGATAAGGCATGCTTCTACCATTCAACCATATGAATTATTTCTTGTCATTGTCCCATTTCCTTCTTTTCTCTTCATAAAACGCAACCCATGGTCACTTTGCCTTTGCGTTGTAAAGAACGAATTTATTGATGGCATCCATTTCAAAATTCGTTGATGTATACAAAAATTCAAAATGAATAGCATGAGATCAAATATATTATCAACTTAAAGAACAAATTTATTGATGGAATCAAAATTTCTAATTTCGTTGATGTATAAAAGAATTCAAACAAATAGCATGGGATGAAATATATATTATCAACTTCAATGTAAACAATTTATTTGTACTAAATTGACAAAATGTAATCGATTACTCTTTATCAAGCTCTTTTTAACGTTCATTTGGAGTAGCTCCCCTTCCCTTTTGTCCTCATCTTGATGGTCGTCCCAAATGACTGCCCCTTTTGTGTCATCAATTTGCTTGATGTACTCACTGGCATAATAGAATGACATGTATACAATGTACCCCTCTGCCATAGAGCCCTCTATTTTTTCCCTTTGTCGAAAAAAAACCTTCAATTTTTTCATGTACCTCTCTAAGAAGAATATCCAACGACATGATAGCACCCCAATTAATTCAACCTCATCAAGTAGGTGAATTAGAATATGGACTTGCAAGTCCATAAAACTTGTGGGAAGTTCCTTCTCAAGCATACAAACAATCTCAATTATCTCTCGACGCCACCGTGGAATGTTATCCATATGAATCTCCCTTGATGTGATCCAACATACAAATGCATATAATTTCGATATGGCACATCATACGTCCTGGGGGAAGTCATGTTTCACACAACCACATGTGAGCAAAGGATAATGACACTACAAAATAGACACACACATCATTAATTTCCAGAAAACTGCGAGTGCATAGCATATTTTTACCGACGTTAGTATATAAGAAGAATCATGTATTCAACATACATACAATTAGAAGGTTTAGATGATCATGTGATTTCAACCCCCGACAAATTCTTGTCTACAGTGAAGCAACATCGTAGACTTAACCCATATAAAGAAGGTTCCTTCACACCCAATATAACATCCTTCACCATAGAAAGATAGTCTTTCTTCAAAATCCATGGGACGTCACGTTATTTAAAAGACCAAGAGGGACCAACCTCTCCTCCAGTTTTGTTTCTTGGTCAATTTCTCTTTTTATTATTCAAACCAATAATATCTCTCCTGACAACCAATGTGTTGCTTTTATTCCATGATATGTGCCTCCATAAATAAGTTGAAACATTTTTTAATATATGCATGGGCTCTAGTAAGTGGCCAATATTAAGATGCTCCCAATATGGAAGCTCATAAAATATAGATTTATTTTTCATCCCAATGGTCATTTTCTCAACATAGGTGCCAAAAAATTCAGAATCATCGAACATAGGTTCCTCATTTGAATCAAACAATTCTTCCATTTCCTTCTCCTTCTTTGTGTCATATGCCCTATTCCAATCTGTCGATATCATTATTTCAGGTCTCTCGGTTCTCTCTGGTTTACCATTGAAAGCAAATGCAACTATTCTACAAGGGTGGTCTTTTGGGAGGAATACCCTCAAACAATCGTACACCAGCTTCTGTAGGTCATTGGACCACCTAGACTTTATAGAAGGTCCACAACATTTACATCCATGATACCCTTTTGTTACAAAACATGAGATGTTATCGTATACATAGCATGTTAGTGTCAAAAATATAGTTTCACTAAATGAAGTATGCCAAATAAAATTACAGATATAAATAAATCAATGTACTTACTGGAGAAAACTCCTAGTCCTTGATAATCATGCGTGGTGTACTCACATATGCCATACAACTTAAAATACCTATCCATTTGGATGGGTCTTGATACATCCTTTAAATGTATCCATCCATTCTCATAATTTCTTAAATTCATCAATCAATGGTTCAAGGTAGACATTCATTCTCTTCATTATCTTCTACCTAAGAATATAAGAGCCACGGGGAATTCAATAAATGAAATTGCGACATAGCATGTTCGTTTGTGGGATAATAAATAATACCCCTAATTTCACTAAATATTAAAAAAAAAAAAAAAAACCTTTTGTTGACCCCCCTCCCAATACATATGTACAATTTTAAAACCCCCTATTTTTACCAAATAGCCTAGGTATCCATTTCTTTCATGGAATTTTTAATACCCCTTTTTATTTATATCCTTAGTATGAAAACATGATGGAACTCTTATATGCTCGCAAATTACAAATCACAAAGGTAATTTAAAAATAAGAAAACAAGGTGTGTGCCATCTAAGTTGATGTTAAAGCTTAGGTTGGATTGATGTATCTTCATGAGTCACCCAACTCATTCAAAACCATGTGTTTCCAAATTTGGGAGGGTGGTAACCCTTTTTCCATGACTTTCAAAGAGGTATCCAAGTGGTTAGTCATAGGTTTATCACCAAGTAGCATACTCATGGGATTGCAAGAGAACATGAGACAAACAATGAGAGATCCCTTGTATTTCATCATCTTGGTTGTATCTTACTACAATTTCTCATTCATACCTTCACGTGCCTTACTTGGTGGTTTTTATTACCACGATTTAAGACATTTAGAAGGCACCTTCAACCCTTATGGATTGCTTGTTCTTTCCTTTAATGTCTTATAAGCATGCTTTTTATTTTATTTTGCATCAACAAACTTGTCCCCGAAACCATATTTTTTCACCACTAGAAACATATTTGAAAACCACATTATTCACCACTTAAGAACTCACATTAGTACCTCCATTGTAAACATTATTTTGGAGACATATAAACCTAGCACGCTTCTTTAAAAACATGTAGTTAATTGTAATTAGAACCAAAAATCACTACTATATTTGGTTATAAATTCTGACCAAAATTAGTGTTGTCATAACGACATTAAAATTAAGTATATTTCAACATCGTAACTATTGCATTGGTATTCCTACATCATTTCAAAGGCATGAATCAAAAGTTGGTCTAAATATGCTCTATTAAACCATATGGCAACTTCTTCATGACCTCATTTTTTCTTTATGGATGTCATACTTCCAAGGTCTCCAATTACATTAACCATGTACTTATTCATTTTCTTTCTACAATTTATTGTGTCATTCACCTTGTCTCATAAACCCATGAACCACCACTTCATTTTGTGCCTTCAGTTTTTCATCACAATGTTACAAACTTCAATCAATCAATGCACAAGATACATTTATATGTTTATAAGATTGTCAATTGACCAAGAAACCCACACATGACTTCTCATCATCTTGTTTGTTTCCCATCAACAAATGTATCTATCGCATCTACACTACATGTTGTAAATGAATATTGTGACATCAAACAAATCCCCATATCTTGTGCATAATCTTGGCACTAATTATAACAATAAATAAATCTCATTGTATACAAGAATGTATCTCACACATACTTCCATGCAGCATTAATCAAGTAGTCATTCTCAATACTCTACACATCTCTCTCAAGCACATCCAAGCATAGATCATTGCATCATGCATATCACCCTTCCCTCTTCACATGTCTCGTATCCTAAATCCTCGTAATTCCAATAGTTTTTTCAAACTTGAACCACAAACGCACCTATATGCATGTTTTTCTCTTGGATTTGTATTCATTGTGGCATCCAACAATTGTCTGTGCTGCTCACACTACTTGAAAGCACTACCTACCATGTATTCTCATCATTCTACCAAAATACATACTTCAATTTGAATGCCATGTTAAGAAGTGCATCATTACTAGATTCAAATTCCTATCTTCATTTTTGGATTGAACACTTCGCCCAGACAATATTTGTAGTTCAAATTCCATCATAACAAAGATGCTTATCATTATCTTGATCTAGACTTCAAGTGCAACCTATCCTAACTATTCTAGATTGTATAGACATTTTCAACATTCACCCTAGGTATCCACCCAAATCTATAGTGTCTTCACATAGGTCGACTCTTGAAATCTCAATGTGTATATATTCATAACACCTAGACATTCATTACATGCCTCCACCTATCTTAAATCTAAGGAAAACATTCATTGTTGGGTTTTGATCAATCACAACAATAATCATTTTTTTATGTTGCATCAAACTTCAATCACCCACACAAGGAGGTATGAGCAATGGATCTATAGTAGTACCTAAAGAAATGATCAACTCCAAGAATTTGAGTCAGTGCTTCATATGAAGACCAATATCATGCACACCCAAAGGTAGTTATATATGTGGCATCATACATCTGTTATTTCACAAAAGCAGATAAATCCTCCTCATTTACAATAGTCCGATCACAACAACAATCACAGTTTGGTAAAAATCAATGTATCATTAATCATGTATGAAAATTGTTCGAAATTACCATCGACAAATATGCAGTCTTCCTCACTTCACCTAAGAATAGGAATCTACACTTCACATTTCCCACCTGGCATAATTTCTCCAAGAAAATCTTTTGGATCAGTTGGGATCTCATAAATATAGTGAGAATGTCAATGCCCAACAATCATTACATGCAATCACGAACACATTCACAAAACATAGAGCACACACAGCAGGCCCCTTGGCCTACTGTGTATGCCAATTGGCATACACAACAAGCCCTAGGGCCTACTTTGTATGTGGCATGTTGTGTATTCCAATTAGCATACCCTACTTCTCATGATTGAGCTTCTTTACTAAGATGTCTTTCAGTAGTATTACTGGATTTTGATTATGGTAACATATTTTTTGGGGCTTATAAAAAGATGTTCAGATCACTGTTATAGACTCCATCTTTTTTATGATGATCTACACATATAAGGTTGTATGATTTGTGAGACTTGGATAAATAGGGACTGGTTATATTGACAAGTACTATATGTATGGGATGATACGTTACAAGACTGTATACTCCCTGTTGAGAAGTTGTTCTATGTTTTTTGAGTGTCTCTTTTGATGCCTTTTGTAGGTTGTTTGGAATGTTGTACCATCATTATGAAAAATGTGATTTTGTTCCTTTTGAAATAAAATTACGATTTTTTTTCCGCAGAAAGGGGGGTGGGGCAGGAGAATTTAAACAAACTTTAAAGTTTACATAATTCATGTCTAATTATTTGGATTTACATTAATGTATACGAATATATTTTGTTTATTTAATTTGAATATTAAAATGAAAATTGAGTCTAGCTCGGGTGATTGGGAGGAATGATTGGTATCCTCCCCACCCAAGTTCAATTCTTGCAAGTGATATGTAGAGATATTAATGAGTATATTGTTGTAATTCCATTGAGCCCTATGTTGACAAAGCCTCGATCTTCTAAAAAATTCAATTTACCCTGGGTACCATCCTCGAAATGAGGAGAAATACTCGGCGGGTTTCCCTAGGGATATGTATTCCATGGGAAAAAAATAATATTTAATGTACTTGTTATTTGGATAGTTTTTTATACCATCTCTTTAGTTGGTTCTAACCCAGTTCATAATTTTGGGGCAAACCAACTCTGGTTCAGTTCCACTTCTAACTAATTTGTCCAGATGTGTGATTCGAACAAATTCCTTCAAGTGAGGGGGTTCATAAATAAAAATACTCATGATTCCCTTTGGTGGAATTGGCTTTGGTGCTAAAATAGGTCAATTAGGTTTATAAGACACTCCAATTATTTGACTCTAGTTGTGAGATACTTTTTCAAGGAGACCCGCAACAGAAGATGTTGTGAGATACTCTTTCAAGGATACCCTCAACAGAAGACGGGGTACGAAGGATGAGGAAAGGCTTTGTATTGTGTGACTAAGTCTGCAGTATTATGTTATAATGAATATGATGAATTACAAAAGTTCTTGTGATGTATAAGTGCTCATTGATGGGTCATGAAGTTGAAGGGTTATGATTGTTGGTGGTTTAATTAATATTATTATTCTGTAATATTTTTTTCCAAAGAAAAAAAACATAATTTATATTCAAAAGAAAAGTGGAAATCATAGTCTTCAGGTATTGGCCACACTTTACATAACAACAAGATAGATATATTATCCTCTTTTATCAAAATAGAGCAATTAAAAATCTAAAATTATTATATCATCACATTTTAATCTTTTGGAAAAAATCTTATTCCACGTTCATTAAATTCGGGGATTTTAGCTATTTCACAAGCTGACGGTCATCAAACAATAGTAACCTGTTGCAGAACTGTCAAAAACATCACAAATACAAAACCACCAAAATATGGAATTGTCAAGATCTGTCCAACAGAACTATGAAAAGAGAATACGTGGCATCAAAAAGACCCTCAACAAAATATGGGGTACGAAGAATGAGAAAAAGCCATATATTGTGTGGCTAAGTGTATATATATATATATCATGTGACGTATAAGTGCTCATTGATGGGTCATGAAGTTGAAAGCATGAGTTACATGTTCACCTATATATACACTTGCATGTATCTCACTAACATGTATTAAAAAAAACTAACAACCCTAAACTAATAAAGATTCAGTCCAACTCAACTCAACAATGTATTTTGTAATATTGTCTCCAGATCCAACTCAATAATGCATTTTGTAATATTGTCTCCCATTAAAAGAGAGACATAAGATTGAGACTTTTGACTTCTTATACTTTGTCTCCTTACAAAATCATATCACTTTCACATGTAACAAGACAATGTCCACACCCTTAATAAATATATGATAAAAGTATCAATAATTATTTTTTAATTAAAAATTTAAGTCTTAGTATTTTAAACCATTATAAAGTGTACCTTATCACATTATA
Organism: Picea engelmannii; assembly: GCA_009831015.1. Taxonomy (NCBI): domain Eukaryota; kingdom Viridiplantae; phylum Streptophyta; class Pinopsida; order Pinales; family Pinaceae; genus Picea; species Picea engelmannii. Next base: position 95,213 of record ML809136.1, on the reverse strand, counting down.
AAGTGTACCTTATCACTTTTGTGTCGCCATCTTCGACCATGATGTTTAAGAATGTGACCATACTATGATCCACATTTTAACACCCAAATTGTCGAGTGACGTGTCATAATTTCATACGTCCATCTAGTTCCACTTGTTCCCTTTTTGATGTTATATACACTAGATTTTTTAGGGGTGTTTACTTGTATCGGGTTTTGTAATTATGGTACCAAACATTTTGGAGAGCAATAAGTATTTTGAAGTGATGTGTATATATCTAGTTGGATGTGTATGGATTATATTTTTTTTATGATATGTATGTTAATATATATTTTGGGATGCATGTTATTTTAAGATATATAAATATTTTTAAACATTTTGATATGGAATGTTATATGAAAATATCTTAAATAAAAAATTATCATATTTTTAAAGTGGGGACAGGAAACGTTGAAGTAAATTAGGGTGGTTATGTTGTTTAAAGATTAGGGGATTTTATTTTTGGTTGGAAAATTAATATTTCAAAAGGTCTTCCAGCAAGGGTAAACATGAGTGGACATATGATGGGAGGATGTGATGTTAGAGCTCGTGAAATACATGTTCATCACTAAATCAACATCAATTGGTGTTTTTAATCTCCCAAGGACTATTGGAATATAAGGAAATGAAGAGTTCTTGTGTATTAGGGAATTTTCGTTGGTCATTGGTACAATTTAATTAGAGGTTGGGAACCACTAGTTCAAATGAGATTCATAGTCCAAAGTGCATGAGAGGTTTGTCGACTCAACAATTTACAGTCATTTATGAGATGTTACTCCCAAGTTGATAAAATATTATATGGGCGAGAGACAAAATGGAACAAGTTTCCAATTAAGAGCAGTGTGTTGAATGGTTGGAAGATTACAACCATAATATTATCTCATATGGTGTACTTTGCCTCTAGTGGTACGAGTTTGTTTATTGGAAGTCTATATTATGTGGTCAACCAAATAGAAAAGTTTTGATAGTAGTGTTGTACATCTTCGAACCGTTACTTGGTGTGAGTTTCTCTATTGAAAACATACACTATGTGATCAACGAAATAAAAAAGTTGTGATAGTAGTATTGTACATCCTCTAATGATTACTTAGAATACATTCCAATATTACTATCCCATTATAATATTGAGTTGAGGAAATGTTTATTTTTCTCTTAGAGACAAATAAATGTGCAACAACTTTCCTCATCTATAAGTTTCCTTATTGAAAATGTACACTATGTGATCAACTAAATAAATAAAAATTGATAGTAGTGTTGTACATCTTTTAATGGTTACTTAAAAATATACTAAAATGTTATTATCTCATTATAGCATTAAGTTGAGGAAACAATCCTTCTTATTTTATAGAGGAATAAATGTTCAAGACTATGAATGAGGTCATCACTTGTAAGAAGGCTTCTTACCATAAAAATAAAGTAAATGGGCTTCTATATTAATGGATTATGGGTGGAAAATATCTTTTATGTAATTGAAAAAGACTACCAATTTGCTAATAGACAACTTGGTGATTCCTATTTAATCCCAAAACCTAGGTGATTACTTGTCAAACAACTATTTTTTTTTAATTATTATTTCTATTTTTGTTTTTATTAAACGCATGTTGTTAATTGATTGATGGAAACAGGGATGATTTTAGGAGCTAAATTTCGCTCATGAGCTAATTTTCCATGGTTTTCCCAAAAATGATATTCGTTATTTTAAAAATGATTCGCCCAAATTCTATAGGATAAAATTATTTTACCTTAAAAATCGTCAAAATTTTATAAAAACTATATAAAATCCTTAGAAATTTGAATATTTTTACAAAAATATCGCCAATCCTTTATAGTTTGCATATGAAGGATTAGTAAGATTCGTCAAGATTTCTACAGTTTAAAATAAATTTTCATCCTTAAAATCATCTTTGGATAGAAGATGCAGTGTAAGGAAGAACCCTAAAAAAATCCCTTACATAAACACGCCATCACCAACTATAACCCATGATTTTAGTTTTCCCTCTCATACCACAGGTCATGCATTAAAATCCCATCACGGGCAATATGAAGGGACTTCACGAAGCTTCATTTGATCATTTGTTGAACCATGTTGTTGACAACATTGTTTCAGATGACGAGCATCACACAGGAGAGTGCAGCGGGTCGGTGGTTGACGATGAGCCAAAGGAGATGGGAGAGATCGAAGGTGGGAAACATGTGGTATATGGTTCTTGTGGATGATATGTGGCAAGGTGTAATATATTGTAGAGTATGAAAAAATGGTGATGTTTCATAGATCATCGATAGACAACAAAAGTTTGAGAGGAACCATCCCCTTAACAGAATGCCTCTTCATACTTCTATACAAAGACATCCTTCTATTCCTAAAAAGATTGAGTGTATTATTTCTTCGTTGGAGATAAGGATTTGGATATCTTCACAATTTTTAGATCATCGTGGTTGTCCAAATTAGAATCCTTTGCTTCCATCAGTTTTCATTGAAGGGAAGGCTTGACAACCACATCATTAGTATTGAACAACTTCTCCAAAGGGACTAGTCCATTGGGAATTTGGTTATGCTTAAATTAAATAATCATGTGATCCTTGATGTTTTGAGCGGGTTTCTCTCTTTTCTCACTCTAGTTCATCGTATCTTCACCATCAACATCAATCTCGATCTCTGCAAATTCTTCCACAGTGTTTATAAATCTCAAGAGTTGTTGGCCATTGTAAAATATTTCCATTCAAACATGAGGATTGTAGCATATGTTAGGTCCAACGAGATATTCTCCCCCCCACACCCTCCATACAATGCCACCAATTTCCTCATAGCTTGACCAAGACATGAAAGTCAAGTCATGTCAGTCTTTTATGCATAATAGGTAGCCATAGAGCATTAAAGATTCAGAGTAATATCCACCAACTAAATAAATGGATAGGGTGGGCAGTCGTATTCAAGTGGCAGATAAATGGTATTGATTTGAGAAATCATTCTTCCTAGTTTCCCATTGAATGAAATCTCAGGTTTTCTTTAGCTTCATTATTCAAGTGGATCATTAAGTCCCTACTCTTTTAAACTCCTAGTTCCCAGCTATGTGAATCAATAAATAGTTGGAGAAGGAATTCAATTACAAAACGCATGTTACTTATAGATTTTGCACCATTAGGAAGAGAGGAATGGAAGTCGAGTTCTAGATTTCAAAAATGAGGTATTTGTAAGCTATTACATATTTAATAGGGCTTTGAACATTGGTCTACTTCATGGCATGGAGCCTAATTGATCTAGTGTTGTGACGAATTCGAATGCAACTTTCTGTAAAAGGAAATGATGAGGGTATAAGAACGAAAAAGGAACCCATGAACTCTAGACACATGCATGACTTTCATGTCATTGAAATCGAAGCTTTTCACAACATTATGAATATTGTAGCACCACACTGGAATATCAAGAGAACCCAAATTGATTTAGAAGATCAGAACAAGATGATAATTGTTGACTTTACATGGATTCTATGTAAATAAGATTGCGTATGCAGAATTGGGTTACCGGATTGACCATACCAAACTGTAATCGGTTTGTTCTAGGCCAAATCTCCCCATAGTCGTTGAATCATTAGTCGAACTGATGACCAATATTTTAGGAATCCAATAGTATACTAGTCATATCCATCTAATTTGGTTGCGAGGTCACTTTATAAGTTCAAGTTCTATTTTGTGAATCAATTTATGATGGTGAAATAGAATGTTATCATTCCTAGTATAGGGACAAGCCACACAAGAGCATGGATCTATCCTAGCATAGTACAACATGGCTCCACAAATAATCGAATGAAGCTTCAAGACATTGAGGTAGTTCCATACGAAGGGTGTTGCACAAGAGTGTAGTGAGCGAGTGATTGGCGATGGGTCAAAGGTGATGCTTGAGTCCGGAGGTGGGAAACATGTGGTGGATGCTTCTTATGAATGACATGTGGTTGGGTGTAATATGTTGCAGAGTAGGAACAAATGGTGATGTTTCATAGGTCATCAATAGACAATGAAAGCTTGAGAGGAACCATCTTCTTAAAATTATACCCACTCTTGCAATATTTCATCATGTAGGCCAAATCCTACAATTATACCAAATCACAACAACAAGATTTGATGTGAATTGCAACCTGCATCCATAATTCATAAATTCTAAATAAATTCTAAAAAGCCACAAAATCGTTAATTATTGCAAAGAAAGAATATGTAATAGCATAGCTTAGGCAGGAAAGAAAAATGTGGCACATGAAGTCCTATAGTAGGCCTTGGATTCACTAAATTGTCAATCACACATGCAGATTTGATGGAAGGCTTTGCTTATCACCAATATTTGTCTCTTCTGATTTTTGAGATTCCCTCAACTTTGACCTCTTCAATTTAATAAGGAATTACAAAGATTCATAATAATGTTCCCCATCGGGAATAACATTCAATGAATTTATTTATAAGTCTCAATTGATATTTTTTAATGACCATTATTCTATCCCAGAACTTTGTAAAGCCAAATGTGTTAAAAAAAAATGGTGGTACATAAATACCATATTTGTGTTCCAAAAACCATAGGATAATATGGCTTTTTAAAATAAAGGTGATAAATTAACCCACATTTATGAATATTAGCTAATAATAAATGTTATCATTATTAATTGATAACTTAATTGTCATAGAATTTATCACCAATACACTTGTTTCCAATGACATGACATGATAAAGCTAAGCGATTTTGGTCCCTCCCTTACACAAATACCTAAACCATATAATATTTTTATAGAATAGTAATAGTAAGCTAATTTTAAGGTCATGGCCAAGCCATACACCAAATTGGCGTATGAGACCCCTTTGTTTGTGGGATAAGGGACCCTCTTCACGCATCGATTTGACTGCTAAAGTCTACATAGGTATGTATACCCTACCCCCTCTTGATTTGACCACTAAAGTCTACGGAGGTATGCATACCCTACCCCCTCTTGATTTGAACTTGTGACCTCTTAAGAAAAAACACATGTTCTTAACCATTAAACCCATTCAAAGTATATATAAAAAATCTTATAAAAAAATCATATTTTTTTTTTGAAATTTTTATAATATTATTAGAAAATTTAACTAAAACAAAGTATATATATATATATATATATATATATATATATATATATATATATATATATATATATATATTCCCTAAAAGTTTAATAATCAAATCAAAATTGACTTCCACTAAAATTTGGGAAGAATTTTCATAAGGAAAAAGCACTTGTGTCATATTCGTTATATTATTTTTAAACATCAACCCTTATTCCCTTATTAGTCCCTGCCTCACTAAAATCACTTTAAATTTTAGTGATTTGTCCATGACTTCATATTATATATGTTGGTTAATTCTCGTTTTTCAATTATGATTATGTGTGTTTCCAGTGTTTAAATAAACGAATTATCAACAAACAACATGAGTTCCCAAGAGCAGAGTCCTGATCTTGAGGGACAAACCGATCCCATCTCCATTGGAGAGGTATTGCGCATATAACCATATATATTCATATTTGAACGTTTCAGATTTGAGTATCAATGAGATTCAACATTTTCAAAATTGGGTATTTGATCGTGCCAGGTTTTTCATTTTGATATTTGGGTACTCCATCGTTTCAGATTTGGCTTTTTCATATTTAGGTAATGTAAGAAAACTATTTCGGTACTCGATCATTTTAGATTTGGGTATGTTGTTGTTTAACGTTTTCAGATTTAGGTATGTAAAATATTTGAAATCATTAACGTTCTTGCTCTGTGCTCCATATTTCCCAGGCCTTGTAGGTAGCGAGATTGTGCAATCCCAATAATAAGATTGATGTCAGGGTTGTGAGCGATTATTTTAAATGGTTAAAATCATTCATATAATCATGCCCATTTAGATTGGATTGCAATTTTTTTGGTTGGGGAAGAGTGTTAAGGGATTTAAAACTAGCACAGTCGCAAAGTGGTTGGTGAATGTCGAAAGGTTATGTCAAAGCTTCTTTTAGGACAGTTGAAACGCACGGACAACTGAAAAGCACATAGAGTTGAGGAAATCTAAAAGTTAATTTCAAATGTGGTGATTCCAAAGGTTAATCAGTTAAATGTGGCAATCATATGGTGGTACATTAATTTCTTAATATGATTAGGTAAATGTTAAAAAGTAAACAGGTTAACTGATGCATTCAAAAATACAAGGAAGTTATGAAGAGTAAATCACATTCATTGATTTGGGAGGACGACTAAGAATATGCTAGCATCTTTAATTGTTAGCTATCAGATTAGAATTTTAGATTAAAAGGTGATTAATTGTGCCCATCTCTAATAGATATACGCCTTTCTGCATAATAACTTGTCAAAACTTGTTTAAGTAATTAACTCAAAACACCATTAAAAGAGCATTATTTCCTGGGAATGGATTGAAGGCATCAAGGTCGAAAGGAGAGGAGTGCTTATTCCATTGTCTCGCTCATCGCCCGATCAGTGACATAGATACACTGTCTATACCATTGATGTATGATGTAGGGCGCCATAGTATACGCAGTTCACAGAAATTAATCGATATATATTACATAGACAATCCTTCAACATTGGTTTTCCACATATTATTAGTTGGCTCTTCCTATTTCATAAACACAAACCATCACCATTCCAGTAAGGAAACAATTCTTTCAGGGTTGAATTTACACTGGTATAATTACATATATAATATGATGCTTATAATAATATACTAATCTCAAATTTGAATTTATTGGTGACTCGGATAAGCAAAGGAAATAAGTTCGCTTGGAACATATTCTGAAAACCTCATCATTCATCGGTTTTAATATTCAAAAATGTTATTTCGGGGTGTCCAATGCATAATCTCTAATCGGGGCATCAAACTGGATTTTATTCTCTAAGAAGGCATTGCAGCAGCGATTCAGGCCAAGTCAATTGCTCCAACGACGTCCAAGACTATGCACCTTCTTGGCCATGGTAAATGCTCAAATCTCGCGGTTCTATAATTCATTTCATTTTATTTTGATTGAAAGATAACTAGCACAGCCACAAATTCGTGGCTTGTGAAAGTCGAAAGACCGCTTGCAAAAAGATGGTTTGCAAAATCTGAACCGTTGGGAAAGAGAAATCGTCTAGAGGAGTCGGAAGGAGTTCGTTGGAAGGAGGCAGTGTGTCCAGAACATGGTTGGTGAAGCTCAAAGGTTTAGGTTGGCATAGAAAATGAAACCCTAATCACTCATATGTGGCAATCAGCTAGCCACCATAGTAAATTTTAAATATGATTAAGTAAAAGTAAAAAAATAAACATGTAAACTGATGTCATAATAGTGAGGAAGTTAGTGGTTGAAATCACAACCATTGATTTATTGAGACTACTAAAAATATTCCATCAATATTTAATCTTGTCCATACAAAACTGATTAAACACTAAAAACCTATTAAATGTATTCATGATCAATAGGTATACACCTTTCGACGTAATAAATTGGTTGATTGGTGATCAAGGCTCGTAATATTCTTCACTATTTGAATTGAATTTGTTATTGTCACAGACATATCAACCTATTTTGTGTGAATAAATTTCACGGCAATCAAAGTGTACATGGATGTTGAGGTTGCTTCACATCTGCATGGGTGGAAGGGGAAGAGCGAAGCCAAGATCTTCGCCAACGATGAATTCTTTGACACTCTGTGTGGATCTCGCCTCTAAATCCGCCAATGTTTGAACCTGGGTCTGCATGTTGATGTACCGTCTCAACCACTCAATCAGGAATATTCAAAATATTTTTTTAGTTAAGACACAACGTGTTTTCTACATCACTCAATCTTTTCACCTAATTTGTTTAAAGAGGCAAGATAGTTGTTTGTGGCTAATTCCTGTAACACCCTGTTTCCCCCAGATTGTAAATATAACTGAACTGGCCAAGGACTATGAAAAAACTCATAAGTATGAATATGTGTTGTAAATGGACCTGCAGGAAGAGGTCAATGAATGTAAATGATAGTTTGAATTTATTGCGGAGCTGCTGAGAGGGGATGTGTGGAAAAGAGACCACGATGGTGGTGGAAGGCACCTGAAAAAGGGGCGTTAAATTCCACCAAGAATTAAATACCGTATTTGGACTCCACTGGCCCGAAGAACCAAAAGCGGCTCGCTAGCCCTGAAATTAATGCCTTGCAGGCCGGTAGGTTGATGGCTTGATG
>ML809136.1:67523-78060 GCA_009831015.1 Picea engelmannii | reverse complement strand
ACGCCTACGGTTGGGTGGAAACGAGCACCCCTCTCAGCAGTTGCTTCCATTGCTGAAGTATTTCTGATAAGTGTTTTTCTCATATTGCATTTGAAATTTACATGCTGTCACATATGTTCATGGACTTGTGGAATTGTAAATGTCTCCTGTGAAAGAATTGTTTGTACAATAATTGTTAATATGGAGTAGATGTTAGCTCATAGAACCATGAATTTGTCAATGATTTCAGTATGAGAATGTCCGTGTAGTGCTTGATACGAATGAGTTGATATATGCTTAACACAGAGAAAACCGTGCTCGACTTATGTTGATAGATGAATCTAATCATGCCCAGCCGTTCTCGGGAAGCTGTCTTCCTTTACCTACTTCCGGGAATGCCCCGGTAGGAATCTCTTCACAGAGATTTCCTCCTTGGAAAGGTTCGCTAAGAACCCAGTACAAGGATCCGAATGCATAGGCCTTATTAATCCTGCATGAGGAGGAACGATTCTAATAAGGTTCCAAGATAGTAGTGTTGTGAGGAGTGATAAGTCGACGGATGAGATTTCGTCGGGTGAACCATAGTCATTCACGACCATTAGATTGACGAAAGTAACGCAGGCGTTACATGCTTTGCCCTCTCTCATCGTGAGCAACGAGAAATTGGGATCGTAAATCCCAAGACCCAAAAGAACGAATCTGGACCGTTAGATCTCGGTTCACATTACCCGTCAGCCGTTGGACCCGGAGAAGCTGCGCAGGGCTTAAGCGTAGGGGTAGGCGCGCGAGGAAGTGATTTGAGCCATTAGATCTGGAGTAGAAATCCCGTAAACCATTGGATCGGGAAGAGTTGCACCGAAGCTAAACTCTAGTGTGCAGAGGAAGAGTCCTAGCCGTTGATCTCGGCAGGACACGTGTCGGCGTTCTGGGAGGCATCGGGATTTCACTCATCGGAGATTTTAGGAGTGTAGAACTGTTGCACAATGAAATCGCGATACGCGACTTCCCGATCGAATCTGGACCGTCCATTATGCGTGACGCGTGTCAGGAGATCCGGAGGGGGATCGGGATAATTTCCATCGGGAAATCGGCATTCCCATGGACAAGTGCTCGGGGAAATCCAAGTGAAAACCCCGACAAGATCTGAGTCGTCCAAACAGTAGGGACACGTGGCAGAGGATCCCGGAGAGTCGGGAATCGGGGAATCGGAGATCCTGAGAGCAAGGAAAACAGGACTTCGAAAGTCTCGAAACCCCGAAAGCAAATCTAAGTCGTCCGGTTGGAGAGGGACACGTGTCACGAGATCGTCCGTCTCGGAGATCCGGGATACCAGGCATCGGGGCTATTCAAGTCTCGAAACAGCGATAAGATCTGGACCGTCCATCGGAGGGACAGGTGTTAGAGATCAAACGCCATCGGCATTTGACACATCGAGAAATCAGAATCTCCGAGGACAAGAGACACGGGACAGGATAAGTCGCGAAATCCCGAGAAAAGGATCTCAACCGTTGATCTTGATAGGACGCGTGGTAGGAGATCTGGGTGAGTCGGCATTTGGAGCATCGGGTTTTCCAAAGGCAAGAAACTCTTGCATACAGGAATCGCGATCTGCGATTTCTCGACGCGATCATAACCGTTAACCTGAGGGACGCGTGTCCAAGGATCCTGAGGAGATCGGGGTTCGGCATTTCGGGATTCTCGGGGACGAGAAACTCACGACAGGAGGAGTCGTGAAATCTCGAAACGCGACGGTCCCACAGTCATAGAACTCCAGTGGAGGACGGGTGTCACTCCATGCCATCATAGGGAGTGGGGGCCATAGACGCCAGAGCAAGGGACAGGTGTCGGAAGACCAAGCTTGGCCGTGATTCAACGCCAAGTGGCATCGTGGATCGGAGGTTCGAAATTTGCGAAGGCTTGTGCATCGCGACATCATAAACCCCGAAACCCCGATGGGTAGCTATAGGGCTGCGGACATATGGTAGCAGGTCCTATGGATCCGGGAGCTGAACCAAGAGAGCTAATGCGTAGGGAGCGCGTCGAAATTCGGGGAATCGCGAGTCTTGGGGGTGAATGAATCTTGACACTAGAAACCCCAAATCTCGATATTTAACCAAAGATTGGCATTCTGCAAGTGCAGGTTTCTGGAGATTTCTCACGTGTGGGAGATTAATTCAAAAAAAATTTAATTTACGATAGTGGGGGTGTTACAATTCCCTTGTCTATATATATATATAGAATGTATCAATTTTTTCTGAAAATTTAGTAATCAAATCAAATTTAACTTCTACTCAAATTTGAGAAAAAAATTCATAAAGAAAAAGCACTTGTTTCATACTCGTTATATTATTTTTAAACATCAACCCTTAAAAAATATGCTCAGAAAAGGGTAAAATCAAAACCATTTTTAATTTTGCATGGTTTAAACTTATGTCTTTTCAAGGGAGGCACGCAAGGTTTATTAAAGGTCTTCATTATGTTTAATGTTACTTTACATGTTTTTAAAAATATCAACTTAAAAAATAATAAACATAAATTACTTTTAATTACAACTTTTTATTGGTGGGTTGGGTTTAAGTAAAAAGATGGTTATTCATGTAAAAATATACCTAGTCACTAAGTTGATAGAAAAAACAAAGTGCTAAAGCTATTCTCAGCATGACAACATTTATTGTTGTTTCCTTAATGGTATCAGAATTCATCTTTGCAATTTAACAATTCATAATTTATAAAGATTACCTACATTTAAGGTTTATAAGGCTCCATATGACTGAAAGACAAAACTCTAGGCTAGAAAGATAGCAAGGCATCATACTTATCCCATTTACAACTACCTTGGCAATCTTGAAATCTTCCAAACTGAGGGTCATGTGTTCGATATGTTTAAGGCTCGATTCTATGCCTATATAGCCCTTAATCGACGTCTTGTTGTCCTTAATCCAGACAAATTGGATAAAAAGCACATTATGTCCACAACATTGTACTAGATTACAAGGAAAATATTGTTTGAGAGTCGTGATCAGAAGCCAAACATGCAATATTCCCTTGCAGCTACCTCGGCCATTACTCGGCCTTATTGGATTTTGGTGTGGGGTTGTGGGAAGGGATTGAGCGTCAAAGGCATTTTTGGTACAGGCCAATAAGAGCGGCATTAGAGACACACCATCCCCTAAGTAATTGTGTACTCACAACACCAAGATGGAGGCTACCTTCTCTAACATAACGCATGAAGTATGAATTTTCCACAATGGCCTGGAGGGATGCAGAGGAGGTGTCATGGCGATGTGTCATAGGTCATCGACAGATGATGAAAGTTTGAGAAGAACCATCCCCTTAAAAGAACGACTTTGGAGTAATAAAAAATAGTGGTTAATTATTTTATCGTGAAAGTTTTCTAACAAAAATTATAATATATAAGTTAAGCTTCATTGACTATGCATGTGGCTTAGGTCAGAAATATGAGAGGATGAAATATTTTTTCTGAGACTATAAAGTTAGAAGCAATGGATGATACAAGGTACAACTAGTATTTCATCATAAATTATTATATATTTAATATTGCTTTACTTGGTTAAAGTTACTTTATTAAACATGGGTGGCAAGTGCATGAGGGGGGAGAAGTGTTCTTGATCCCAAGGGAAATCATAAAGTTTAGAATGGGGCTTGGGTGGAACTACCAATAATCGGGCTGAGGTGCTAACTCTCTATCATGGCTTAAAGATTCTTGACCCAAGGTGAATAAGGAAATTAATTGTCATTAGAGATTCAACAATAATTATTAGATGTGTGTTCCACTCTTCTTCATTCAATGTCAATTATCTAGCAATGTTCATTCTGCAAATCCAAGAAGAGGCCAGTCGCTTCGAATCTATAGAGTATTTTCATGTTCTAAGAGATGGATATTGAGATGGATATTGGCCAGCAAGGCCCTTTGCCTAGAAATTGGAACCCTTGGGTCCTGACTAACCAAGCCAAGTGGCAAATCAAATTCATGTCGGGAGGACGAAAATTGAAGGTCATCATACCCCCTATAACATATAACATCACACACTCCAATTTTAATGGAGGAGTGGCCCTTTCAATTCAATTTTTTTGATACCCCAGACATATGTGGGATAATGGAACCTATGTTCTTCTCATCTATTCTAAACGGTTGGATTCTAGGAGGCTCCTATCAACTTGCCCGTGTCCAGGAAGTGTCTCTCCTCAGCCCATATATGTTGTTTTCTTGGAGGCATCCCTTCTCAACTTTAGTAGTAGATGAGGTTAGTCATTATGTTAATTATATAGTTACAATATGTTCCCCTATGTTTTTTGGTATCAAATTGATGGTGGAAGTAGAGTGGTTCTCAGTGTTGGCAAGGAATTTTAAAAATTGGGACTAAAACTTGTGGATTTTGAATAGTTCGTTTGGAGCTTGGAATGCATAGAAAATCATAACTATCTAGGGCATTACCCTTTGTGTGAGATTGTAGACATTCGTCATGCAATTTGAAGACAAGAGGCTTTTATTGTAAATAATTGGACTTATATTTTCTCTACTACAAGAAGAATTCATGGTTAAGAGGAAAACATTGATATGGGTTAGTAGTTATAATGGAGACTTTGTTGTAGCAAAAGAGACAAAATGAGAATTTAGAGGCTGAGTGCAATGCATTGTGTCATTAGGTTTCAAATTTGGCTAGGAGCCCTCAGTCGACTATCTCCAACTTTAGAATGTTTATCAACTCAGGCGTTGAAGAAAACAACAAGGATGAATCAAATCACCAAATGCCTAAAGACGTGGACATGGATGGAATGGACTAGGATCCCCAACCTTCTCATGTTGAACAAGAGCAAGCATACAACAAGCATGTTTTTAATTAAATCCAAGTTTTGTCATGTTTTTATGCAAAGTTGGTCTATTTTTAGGTGTCTTTTATACGCTTTATACTAGTAAAATATTTTGAACATCCTTTATGAAGGACAGTATTGTCTTTTTTGTAGTTAACTTATAAGTTTTTTGAAAATTCTTAAACTATAGATTGTGGAATAATCCTTTATCCTTTGTATTATTATATTATCTAATAAGATTACAACAACTTTCTAATATAAAAATTAACTATTATTGTTTTTTTAAAACCATCATATATTATTAAAGACTTTACATTAAAGAATTGTCATATATAATGATTGTAAAACTTTGTTTCAAAATCCCTTGTTATGAGATTGGCACCATGTTAGAAAATTTGCATGATTAATTATGCTTTGAAAAATGAAACACAATAATATATTTTACACATTCCAATTTTTTTTAATAATTTTAAAGATATGTTATTTAAAAAGTTATCCTTCATAGTTCATAATTTGAGCCAAGCATATTGTTATGTTTTTTCATACTTCATAATTTGAGCCAAGCATATTGTTATGTTTTTTTAAAAGATATAGCTCACTTGTAATTAAAAAAAAAAATGAACTCTTTACCTTTCTTATAGCTATAATGATAATGGGACAATATTTCCTTCTCGTACTATGTACATTTATGCAATATAATAGTTATTTTGTTTTCTAAAATGGTCATTTTTCATAAAGTTTGGTTTCCCTACTATATATTCCAATCCCTTACCTAAAGTGATCATTAGCCATTTGTCGAACCAACTCCTTTTAAGAGTAAATGTTTTCAGCTTACTAAAACATTTTAGTGGTTGTATTATAGATAGAGCATTTTTTATTTGGCCAAGGTACAAATGAAAGATTATGACCAAGCTCACACTATGGAATCCCAATGCTTGGCACTGTTAGATCCTTCCATCCATGTCTCACACGTAGTAGTATCTTCTTTTTATTAAAGGGCATTTTGAACATATCATCAACTACTATCAAAACAACATGTTAGCATGAATTCCAATAGTTTTCCATTAATAACTCCTCCATGGAAAAGATAATTTATGATAATTTATTTTAGAACTCCTCCATGAATTCCGATAGTTTTCAATAACTCCTTCATGAATTCTAGTTTTCCATTAATAATTCCTCCATCCAAACCAAGTGCATGGGAGATGGGACGTTGTTCATAAGACATGGGCAAACTATTTTATGAAAATATTTCGCACATCATATTGCGACATCAATGGTTTTTAAAGCAAAGTATGTAGAGTTAAAGAGACTAGAAATCCAAAATACAAGACTCGTGTCAAAAATCTCCTAGGTTAGTGTTAGGGAGGAGTGGGAGTACCAAATTGTTGGGAAATTTTATTTTTTAATAGTCTTTTCACTTCATTTATAGGGCCAACATTTGCACAACACTCAAGGAATGGTCATCTAACCTCATAACGTACCCTAGGCCTCCCTCCCATGTGTGTTGAAGATCACGAGATTCAATTATCCCTGGAAGGGAATGACTTTGAATATGAATATCATAACCCTTTTTGTTAGTAAGGGAGGATTATTCTCATGAAGAATTATAATTTTTTTTCTTTAATTTGAAGGTTCGTCAACCTTTGGTCGGAACGGATAAACCACAACCCAAGAAGATTTTCAAATTTTTAATTTCATAAGAGACTAAGGCATTTTCATCTTTCTTTTTATAAGTGGATCAATCATGCAATTTCATAAGAGACTAAGGCATTTTCATCTTTCTTTTTTATAAGTGGATCAATCATTGTAGGAGCTTCCTATTCAACAAGCTTGAGATAATATTTTAGGGAGGCTTTATTAAGTATGAATCATGTTAATGTATCTCAATCTCATCCTCGTGGATATTTCATTGTTGAGAAGGTTGCCTTTATCTTTGTAGTTTCTTTGGGTAGGAAGTGATAGAATTAAAGGAATTTTATTGCACCTATCATCTAATATCGCACTTTAATGGATTTTGTTATCGGCTCCTAAACTTGCATTGTTAGGTTTTTTAGGTGTGGAATCCCCTTCTTTGAGAGGAATGTACATATACCCATGTGTTTGTGGGTTCTCTATGGTGGAGTTTGACTCCACTGAGGACAAGGAGTACATCCTCCATTTTGAATCTTAGTTCTTCAGATTTGTTAACTTATACTTGAAACCTTATTAACCTACCTTTGATCCCTCTATAGACTCTTTAACTTCAATACCAATGTGAGTTAGGTTCCCAACTTAACTTTTCAATTCTAGACATAGAATATTTTACAATTTACCAAAAGTGCTCAAAGAAAATTCCATTATAGCTCCCCTAAAATTCTAGAAGAGCACATCATAATCTATGTCAACATGTGTATTGAAATGGATTCACAATTAAGTTATTCGAAAAAATATGAATTGAGGTGACTGATTAGTTTAAAAGAAAAAACTAAATTATAAACATGTAAATTTTAAATACACTTCTTATTTTTCTTACAAGTAGTTAATATCTTCAAGTTGTAATATGTGTTTTAAGTCTATCAAAAACCCTATAAACATTTGTAGAAAGTGAAAAATAAAAAAATACTCACATGACCACTTAATAGTAATGTGCTAAGGTACATCACCATTTAGTAGGACTCAACAAAAATATAAATACAACAAATAATAAAAAATAAAAATAAATAAAAAACAATTTAAAAGTAAAATCGACTAATCTATATGCTTAGCATTTTAGCCAAAAACAAAAGGGAAAAGAAATAGTCTCTACTAAAGTGTGTGAAACAACCAAGACTAGGGATGAATTGAAGTGATGAACTAAAAGTTAAGTTTCAATGACAATCTTATATTCACTATATGACTCTTTATTCCAATAAACCAATCGCTCTTAAGGACAATGACCTTCGTAATAATTTCACTAGTGATCTGAAAATAGAAGGCTGACTTGTTATGCTATGCAAGCACCCCTACTTCATTAAAATAAACTTTACAGGACCTTGCTTCATGTGTATAAATATGCAAAATAAACTTATGTGTTAAGTTCATGTATCTTCTTGTAAATGTTTATGTGTGAGGAATTGTTCCTTTAGATGGTTAAATATGTACTTTAAACAAATACACAGCAACACAACTTGCAACAAATAAACCATCAAACTCACAACAAGAACAAGTTGATAAAGGAGTTCACCCCCCTCCGGGCTAAATCTCCTTGAGCCTCCATAATGGACTTGGCTCTCTGGGATTAGTTAGTCAAAAGTTCTTTTACAAGCTGCTGCTCAACTCCAATGGAAAAACAAACTGTACCATTGAGATTAGAACACATAAAAACCCCAAAAATGACTAATAAAACTCTGAAAACGGATCATGGCTCATCCGGGCATGACCTTTTCTACATGTGGCCATAAGCTTCCCTGAGCTTCTCTTTGGCAAAAACATCTGTAAAAGTCCTCAAAAACCTCTGAAACCTGTCCCAATGTGTTCAAAGCATATCAATTAGCCAAAAATGATTATTCAATCATGGAAAACAAATATAGGCTCACCAAACCATGTCCTCCATCAAAGAGGGCTTCAAGCTCCCTGGAGCTTGTTGAAACTTCAATGGTGAAAAACTCGCAGAAGAAGTCTTCAAATGGCCTTGAAAACAGCACCAATGGATCCAGCACGTCCAAAAACCCCTGGCTGGGCTTTTACGGCACCTCAATCGGCCAAACAATGAAGAAGTTAGGCCTCCTCCATTTTCCTCCTTCAAGCTTCGCTGGAACTGGCTCTACAAAACACACCTCTGTGTGCATGAACCAAGAACACGCTCCAAAACGCGCGTTAAAACCTAGCACCAAGCGGTTCTGAATAACCATGCAAACTGTAGGACGGTTAGGGCGCCTCCAGCCCCCAACCGCCTAGCTCTCAGGCATGTGGACCCATGGGACCGTGCGCCTTTGTGAAAAGGCTAACGACCAAACGGTTTTTTAAAAAAACGGTCCCCGCGCTAAAAATTACGGTCATATATAAAACTGTGGTTTTAAAACCCCGCACCAACCATAACAGTGTGCACATTATATATACACATGTATAAACATAGAACCGAGCTCCAAAATACACTCCCGCGCATTTTAAAACTTGGCATAAACCGCGCATATGTTTATAACATATGATTATATGTTATGTTATATATGGAATAGAAAATACTTCGCGCGCGATTACAAGTCCAATGGTCATATGGACGGAAGGTGGAACCACGGGTCGGGGCTAAGCCCCGGCCCGACCCTCCATCGTTTAAAATCATATGCCAATTCAAATATAATGAAACTCGCACACATTACAAGAACGAATGCATGATATAGTGGTTAGCGGACTTTGTTAAATTACTTGACCGGGACGTCACCGGTTCGAACCCGGTCGACCCCAAAAAGTTTTGAAACCAAAACCAAATAAACGAACCAATAACCGAGTGACACGTGGCACCCACGGATTGGGCCACGTGTCCTCACACCATTCGCCACCTAAGGACACGTGTCAACTCTCAATTCGCCAACCGTCAACCAACCAACGCTTGCCATGTGTCAACTGCCGATTAGCCCATGTCAACGTGCCACATCATCATCGTACGGTCCAGTCACCTGTTGCGTCAGCCTGACATGTCAGCCGCTGACGTCACCCATGCCACGTGTCACCCTTCCAGTGGTGACACGTGTCACCTTCGGATTGGCCCAACTGTGTGCCAAAAAGCCCAAAATTGCATGCCACGTGTCACTCCCTGAAGCCGCCATGTGTCATGTACGGACCTGCCACGTGTCCTGTACGGACTTGACACGTGTCATGTACGGACAGGTACAGTCAGCATCAAAATTTTTGCACGTTTGGCTCGGCGAACAGATTGTGATATCTTCTCCATACGGACTCCATTTGAGAAAGTAAATATACCGTCAGAATCAGGAAGACGAGACGGACGCAATGGCACCATTTTCGTCGCATTCCGAGCACTTTGAAAATTGAGCAAAATTTTGCCCCCTGGTCCAGATTTTGATCACACCTTCCCACTAAAAGGATTTTGGACCCACAAAAGCTTATCTGTCTGATTTCAAGTTATATCAAAATCTTTTCGACAATCACCTGAATACTTTGACATGTCGTGCACTGCAACTGGCTATGTCCCTCAACCACTGCTCTCTGGCTGCCACTGACCCACTGCTCTCTCTGTGCTTGGAAGACTGCCAACCTTCCCACTAAGAATCAAGTCTCTCTTTTGAACTCTTTGGCGTCAACAAAATCAACTCTCCAATGGCTGCAAAAATCTTCCTGCGACATCTTGTCACAAGCCAAGAAAACCATCAATCTTGAAAACAAATCATACAAGATTGAAAATGATGCCAACAAAATCTTTTGTTCTTCAAACAAATTGTCGCATCTTGTACTTCATCAAAGTACATGGCGTTTTCAAAATAAACTTTCAAGTCAATAAACACCATCGACTAAACACAAGTCGAACAACACAATCGACACAACATAGTCGTCAGAAAATCATCCACACCAGTCGAGACTCATTGAAACATCAACCTTCCCAAATGGACAAGTCGACAAACATGATACATAATCATGTAACAATCATGAATCACTCATGATGAACCATCACCAGGTTCACTGCTTACACATACATAAAAACAAATGCATGTTCATGACTCTTCAACTCTCCTTCCCGTACAAACATAAG
>ML809136.1:50009-62150 GCA_009831015.1 Picea engelmannii | reverse complement strand
ATGTGCCCCTTATACCAAAAAAAAAAAGAATAAGTGCCCTTTATCTCCTACCTAGTTTTTTTTCACAATAAATATAAATGTCACATCGACATGATTGTATTTAGTTAAGGTGTTCCCCTTTGGATGTGTATTTTTTTAATTATTTTTGTTTTGATGCTTTTTTTAAACTTAAATGGAGGAATTTGTTAAATGGAGGAATTTGTATTAAAGAAAGGTTACAGTAAAGTTACAATAAAAATGGTTTCTTGTCAGAAGTTTGCATACCAAAAAAACATTTTGATTTGGCCTAAAGCTACTAGCTAAGAATAGCTTTTAATACATCATTATTTTAGAGTATATAGTAGTATATACTTAACAAAAGATACCTAATATTTGAAGGACTTTGAAGAACATATTTGATTAAGAGTCAGAGAAAGAATCAACTAGCTATTTCATCCTTATCTTTTGTCATGAGTTGCAAAAGTGCTTTCATGTTTTCCATCGGGACTTAATTGACTTTGGGCTTCATTGTCCTTCTCTAACAAGGCAGGGAATGAATTTGCAATATGGACCCAGTTGTATGGTTCAAAGTGTTTCTTGTTAGTTAATTGAACTAGAAGATGGCACTTTTCCTAAATTGTTATCTCTAATGCATTAATTTGTCTTTTTTGTTGCAGAAGGATACCCATGATGACCTCCACCTGGGAATTGCAACTAAATACAAGAACTAAAAACTTCTCAGTAATTAATTAGAGAATGTTGCCATGTTCTCTTATGGAATCTTCATGTCACTACAAGGCTTACCTAGTCTCCCTAAGTTCCTTGTAATCCATGACTCTAGCATTGATATATTGACCAAGTCTCAATGAGAATAATCCTTTGTTGTTGATGGTATTTGAGTTACAACATAAACCCAGCCTAATGTATACCAAGCCAAAACTCAGGTTAGTGTTTTGATAGTCGAAATTCCCCAAGTTG
Source organism: Picea engelmannii (assembly GCA_009831015.1). NCBI lineage: Eukaryota > Viridiplantae > Streptophyta > Pinopsida > Pinales > Pinaceae > Picea > Picea engelmannii. The sequence goes on along the minus strand of ML809136.1, from coordinate 61,193 downwards.
AACCCAGGGAAAGCTAGAAATTTTGGATGAAAATAAAAAAAGGATCCTACATAAATTCACATTTAACAAAGAGCATACCTCTTTTCAAATTGCATCATCTAACATAGGTTTAAATAATCGACCACTAAACCTCAAACTAGGAGGGTTGAGTGAAACCCACTAAAATTATTTCAGTGTGAAAGCCAAAAACACAAAAGGGTAGAGACAGAGCAACACTAGATGATGTCCAAAACTTGAAAATCCCCACTCAAGCTTGGACCTCCAGCACCGAAACTTGTAAGCAACCAAACTCCAACCCATTCTCCCACCTTGATTACACTACACCTGAGCAAAGTATTCATTAAACAACATGAAAATGGATACAAGCGTGTGGCAATAGTGTGCAAGTCTCATCACATAAGTCCTTATTCTATGGGAGTTGAGTGGCATGCAACACTCCATGTGCTAATTCAATAGATTGAAATGTGAGCTCTTAGTGACTGATTCAAGGCATTGGTTGAAAGTACACCTTATTGTTGATTACTATAGTCCCAACCTTTTTTCAAGTGGCTTGATTCACTTCTAAGTAATCTGCCACTACATTATTTTCAACAAAATATGGTAACAATTCACAGTTGTGAATGATTCCTTTGTGTATCTAATCCTCTCCAGCACCAATGCCAACCACAAATCAAGTGGGAGTGAGCCTGAGAGCAAGAACTTTATCACTAATTTGGAATCCCCCACCACTATTAGGCTTGAAATGCAAAGGTTTTTTGCTAAATTTAATTCTTGCAAGAGCACATAAGCTTTAGCTAAATTGTTAGTAGAGGTTCCAAGGCTCCAAGTATAGGAATAAATTATTGTCCCTCCAAGTTTATAAATAACCCCTCCCACACCTACCATCCCATGTTTGCCTTTTGATGTTATGTATAATGTATGCTAGTAAATTTTTGGGGGCATTTACGCGTTTAACGTTTTGTAATAATGAATAGAATATTTTGGCGAGCAATAAGAATCTCGTAGTCATGTAAATTGTGGGATATATGCTAACACATTATTGTTGGGATTAAGTTAATAAGTGGACAAACTCAAATTTTTTTTCATCGAGTTATTTTCCTAAATCTGATAGGGATTTTGTTGAAAGTTGTACTTCCACCTAATTGAAGAAAATTTTGAACATAGAACTTTCCCTTTAAGTGTTTAAGCCCATTTTAAAAAGATCCCAATAGTCAAAATTTCAAAAAGTTGAATGAATCACAGTGAAAATTTTCTTCGTTGTGAAAAGATGAACCAACCAAAAACATTAAGCATGTCCACTTATTAACTCACTCTTGAATATGTGTGAGGTATACATCCAACTATATATACATTCATGTGTATCTCACAGTGTATACCATTATAGGGAACATAAACAATGTCAAAATGAGTGTGTGTCATTGTAGGGCACATAAACAATGTCAAACATTTTGACATGGAACATTATCACAATGACTTTAAAAAAAACAAATATTAATGGTTAAATTATTTTCTCGTATATATTGTAAATGTATTCTAACAAAAATTGCATTGTCTGAGTTACACTTCATTGATTATACATGTGTCTTTTGTATGAAGGCCTTTACCAAGCATTGAAACACATGGACCCAAATGTGAAATACATACATGGCACTTACCAATGGCATAGAGATTGTCCTTGGAAGAGAGGGAGGCCTTTCAGTGCTTCAACTTTGGGTGGGTCCCCATGCCTTGACCTCACCTTAGGTAAGACAGATATGAGAAATACATATAGGGGCCTTTAACAATCATTAAAACACATGGACCCAAATGTGAAATATATACATGGTGCGAAATACATCAATTTGAATTGATTGTTTAGAGATGGAAAAGGATGGAAGGTGTAGTGGCATAAATCAAACATTAGATCAATAGTGATTGCATAGTGGAGTGTTTTAGATATAGGGTGTAAAATTGAGCATAGCAAGACCAAAAAAACAAACACATAGTAAACAAGATATTTAACCTTGGAAACCCTTTACCGAGAAAACCAACCTTCAAAGATATATCTTTCATTCACTTGGTCAATCTAGTCAAACCAACCAAATAATAGGTGCATCTTATAATGGAAGGCACCAAGCCTTTAAATAAACTTCATCATATCAAATACCATCGAAAAATACCAAAAACCTATAAACTACTTGTTAGCACTGAGATTCACCCTCAGATTGTGGGAGGATAAGCCTAGTACCCATCAGAGTTTTTGGTGGATCTTGGTTTTATATGAGTGGAGGTCAATGGACAAAACCCAATATATGAATGATGTTCAACACAGAAGAGGACAAGAAATGCACAAGGAAGTGAGGGCCACAACTAACTTCATTCAGTGAATTGAGTTTAAGTGTAAGCAGAGGGAAGAATTAGTAAGAAATGTGGACAAGACTGCTATAGGCATCATGCCTTCAAGCAGCTTGGAGAAGAAAAACTCAGACTCAATATCACTCTTCAGCTCAAGCTTCAGACACTGAAATATGTCCAAACAACATAGTCACAATAGCACAATGATCAAACCTACATCACCATGCAGCTACAACAACTCGACTAGATCCTCCATGCCCGAGCCATTCAGTGTAAGAGGGGAAAATATCACAAGGAAGTTGACTAAAACTGGTCATGGTACCGCTACAATCAAACCTACATTACAACAGCATAACAACCCTTGACTGGATCCTCCATTCCCGAGTGTTTTAGCACAGGTTTTACAAAGAGATGAAAAGAGGTTGACTTCTATTAATCTGCAAGTCTCAAATCTGATACATAACCAGAGAACAGTTCTGGCATCAAAAAATTACAAAATAGGGAGCTCTACTCAACTAGTTGACAACCTTAACAAAATATCAAAACTACTTATTTATACTCAAAATAATTCGCCACTACCAGGAGTGTGATCTGCTCACTACATTCAAAGCATTGTGTCTGCAAGTTCTTCTGTCAGACTGAATGTGCACCCCTCTGTCAAACACAAGATCAGATTGGCATAGGTTTTGAGAGAAAATCTACCCACAAGGGTACCACGAGCTGATGGTTCAGTCCCCATGGTCGGGCCTTCCATGCCTTCCATTATGGAGTGGGTCGAGGTTTCACCCACCAGCTCTATTTTCATTTACTACCTCCTCGGAGACAGAACAAGACCTAATGCTCAAGGAGCGGCTACGCACTTCTCTCAGATAGGATGCCATATAAACATGAGATTGTGGGGACGTCAAAAGCGGTTTGGATTTAGACCGCTTTTGGGCCCGCAATCCATCACATTTCGTCATGTATCATTTTCGCCATACCATTGTTTCCATTGCGGGACCGCTCAAGAAAAATATCGCCCGAGCATGTTGCGTCCCCGCAATGGACTGTGGTCATAGGTCCGGTCCTGATCTGCGATCTGACCGCACCCGCTAGATTTAGCGCCACTGACAAGATTTATCTCCCACCAACTTTAGGATATTCCAAAAGTGTGCCTTGGGATGGGGCACCACTTTTGGCGCTGAACAATAACATCTCTCGGAGGATGATCTTATGTGGAGGCATGATGTCACCATGTTCATATGTCACGGATGGAGAGGTGACATGTGTCACTGGAAAACAGGCAGAAAGCATGTCTAAAACGCTTGAAATGAGTGTCATTTGTCAGCGCTAGACGGGTGCCACGTGTCTGTGCCGACGGCTGCCACGAACTTGGTGCTCCAGGGCTCAAGCGTTGGCTCCTTTTCCTTTGGCTCCTCTATGTGCTTTTACCCGAACCTGGCAATCTGATGACACGTGTCTTCATGAATCGAACGGCCAAGAATTACTTCGGGTCTCCAGACTCTGGGAAAATCAAATCTCAAACTTGGGCTAACAAGGGATTTTACCTGGAGTCATACATCTGATGACGCGTGGCTTACATAAGATCGACGACCGAGATCCACTTCGGGTCTCCGGGCTCCGGGAAAATCGAAACTCGAATCTTGCTTACCTTCTGTGCTTTTACCCGGAGCCATGGATCTAACGACATGTGGCTATTGTTGATCAACGGCTCAGATTCACTTTGGGCCTTCGACCACTTCAGAACTTCAGGCACTTCAGCACTTCAACCACTTCGGGACTTCGGGCTCTTTGGCACTTCGGCCACTTCGGGACTTCGAGTGCTTCAGCACTTCGGGACTTCGGGCCTTCAGGACCTTGACGCTTTTCCCATTTTAAAACTCCCGAAGTAAAACTCTCGGAGCGATAGATCTGATGACGCGTGGCATTCTGGATTCGAATGGCCAAGATCCCCTTTAGGACTCCGGGACTTCGGGCCTTCGAGAGGCACTGTCGCTAATATCAATGGCTCCCTGCTAATTTTGAGATCAATGGTCCACGATTGCTTCAGGATTTCGGGCTTTGGCTCTCTGGAAGTTTTATGCACTTCTCACTTCGAAACTCTCGAAGCTCATTTCCCCGAACGCTTGGATCAGTTGCCACCTGTCCCCCTCAATATCGAATGGATCATGCTCACTTCAGGTTTTGGGACTTTGGACCTTTTACAAACAACTTTAACAATATTTCGAACCGCTGATTCCTACAAACCACCAATCTGATATTCTCAGGAATGTCCATCGTTGAAGATGATCTCACATGTTGCTTACATTTCAAGCCTGAAATGGACTGCTCTGAACGTTGTGCTTTGACGTTTCTTTTGCAGGCCGTGAATTTGGACAACCTACTGCCCTTTGCAACTATATGTGATAACATTTGGCTCCACAGGGGATGGCATGCTCCCTGCGAGCTACCAAGAACAAGCAGCTCTAGTCGCCTTATGCATTGGGCTATGGAGTCATGCTCAAAAAACATCCTACTGAGGATTAAAGGCCAACAAGCACACTATCCTAAAAACGAAATAAAAATACATGGGCTCCAAGAGAAGCTTATTTATGTACATTCCTAGACTAATTGATTTTTACAAATCGCTAGGTGAAAGCAAACTTCCACCATAGCTATTCAAGCAAATCCCTAGTTGCAAACTTGTTTACTCTGTCACTGATCAAATAAAAACAATGCAACTGTGACAGCAAAATGATTACACTTTTTAGCTCTTGTAACACCCCATATTTTGAACTCCCATTTTAAATAATGTATTGTTACAATACTGAGAGGCCAGGGTGCCCAAACAATTATTAAAAGGCCAGTGTGCCCAAGACATGTAATGTTTTCTATCATTATTAATAATAAATACATGGTTGGTTGCTAGACAGACAAGGACTAGAGTTATAGAGGGTTATGATTCCACAAGAGAGGGGGCTTGAGGGGCTAAGTGTTTGTTCCTATGTTAATTACCCTTTTTTCCTAAGGGAGGGGATCAGTCACGTGAGCTTCTTGGGGAAGGCCAAGAGGTTCTTGTTTCCCCGTGAAATTACTTAAAATCACATATGGTCTAATGGGGGGGTTCGACTGATGGCTTGTTCACTGATTTCTTGTACGTTCGTTCATTTTCCTCATGCACTTTCATGCACTCACTGACCCATTCATTGATCCATCCTCGTCCACGTCTTGGCTTGGGAAATGGAACCGAAATACTGAAGATTAGCCACAAGGAAGTGAGGGCCACAACTAACTTCAGTCAGTGAATTGAGTTTAAGTGTGAGCACAGGGAAGACTTAGTAAGAAATGTGGAAAAGACTGCTATAGGCATCAGGCCTTCAAGTAGCTTTTAGAAGAAAAACTCAGACTCAATATCACTCTTAAGCTCAAGCTTCAGACACTGAAATATGTCCAAACAACACAGTCACAAAAACACAATGATCAAACCTACATCACCATGCAGCTACAACAACTCGACTAGATCCTCCATGCCCGAGCCATTTAGTGTAAGAGGGGAAAATATCACAAGGAAGTTGACTAAAACTGGTCATGATACCGCTGCAATCAAACCTACATTACAATAGTATAACAATCCTCGACTGGATCCTCCATTCCCGAGTGTTTTAGCACAGTTTTTACAAAGAGATGAAAAGAGATTGACTTCTATTAATCTGAAAGTCTCAAATCCGATACATAACCAGAGAACAGTTCTGGCATCAAAACATTACAAAATAGGGAGCTCTGCTCAACCAGTTGACGACCTTAACAAAATATCAAAACTACTTATTTATACTCAGAACAAATTGCCACTACCAGGAGTGTGATCTGCTCACTACATTCAAAGCATTGCATCTGTGAGTTCTTTTGTCAGACTGAACGTGCACCGCTCTGTCAGACACAAGCTCAGATCGGCATGGGTTTTGCGAGAAAATCTACCCACAGGCGTACCACGAGCTGATGGTTCGGTCCCCACGGTCGGGCCTTCCATGCCTTCCATTTATGGAGTGAGCCGAGGTTTCAACCACCAGCTCTATTTTCATTTACTACCTCCTCGGAGATTGAACAAGACCTAATGCTCAAGTGGCGGCTACGCGCTGCTCTCGGATAGGATGCCATATAAACACGAGATTGCGGGGCCGTCAAAAGAGGTTTGGATTTAGATCGCTTTTGGGCCCGCAATCCATCACATTTCGTCATGTATCATTTTTTCCATACCATTGTTTCCATTGCGGGACCGCTTAAGAAAAATATCGCCCGAGCATGTTGTGTCCCCGCAATGGATTGTGGCCATAGGTCTGGTCCTGATCTGCGATCTGACCACACCCGCTAGATTTAGCGCCACTGCCAAGCTTAATCGCCCACAAACTTTAGGATCTTCCAAAAGTGTTCCTTGGGATGGGGCGCCACTTTTGGTGTTGAACAATAACATCTCTCAGAGGATGATCTTATGTGGAGGCATGATGTCACCATGTTGATATGTCACGGATGGAGAGGTGACATGTGTCACTGGAAAACAGGCAAAAAACATGTCTAAAACGCTAGAAATGAGTGCCATTTGTCAGCGCTAGATGGGTGCCACGTGTCTGTGCCGACGATTGCCACGAACTTGGTGCTCCAAGGCTCAGGCGCTAGCTCCTTTTCCTTTGGCTCCTCTATGTGCTTTTACCTGAACCTGGCAATCTGATGACACGTGTCTTCATGAATCGAACGGACAAGAATTACTTCGGGCCTCCAGACTCTGGGAAAATCAAATCTCAAAGTTGGGCTTCCAAGGGATTTTACCTGGAGTCATACATCTGATGACGCGTGGCTCACATAAGATCGATGGCCGAGATCCACTTCAGGTCTCCGGGCTCTGGGAAAATAGAAACTCGAATCTTGCTTACCTTATGTGCTTTTACCTGGAGCCATGGATCTAACGACACGTGGCTACTGTTGATCAACAGCTCAGATTCACTTCGGGCCTTCGACCACTTCGAAACTTCAGGTACTTCGGCACTTCGACCACTTTGGGACTTCGGGCTCTTTGGCACTTCAGCCACTTCGGGACTTCGAGTGCTTCGACACTTTGAGACTTCGGGCCTTCAGGACCTTGACGCTTTTCCTATTTTAAAACTCCCGAAGTAAAACTCCTGGAGCGATAGATCTGATGACACGTGGCATTCTGGATTCGGATGGCTAAGATCCCTTTCAGGACTCTGGGACTTCGGGCCTTCGAGAGGCATTGCCTCTAATATCAATGGCTCCCTGCTGATTTTGAGATCAATGGTCCACAATTGTTTCAGGATTTCGGGCTTTGGCTCTCCGAAAGTTTTATGCACTTTTCCCTTTGAAACTCTCGAAGCTCATTTCCCCGAATGCTTGGATCGGTTACCACATGTCCCCCTCAATATCGAATGGCTCATGCTCACTTCAGGTTTTGGGACTTTAGACCTTTTACAAACAAATTTAACAATATTTTGAACCGTTGATTCCTACAAACCACCAATCTGATATTCTCAGGAATGTCCACCGTTGAAGTTGATCTCGCATGTTGCTTACATTTCAAGCCTGAAATGGACTGCCCTGAATGTTGTGCTTTGACGTTTCTTGTGCAAGACGTGAATTTGGACAACCTGCTGCCCTTTTCAACTATATGTGATAACATTTGGCTCCACAGGGGATGGCATGCTTGATCCGGATTATTTTCGGCACGAAATGAGAGCGAAGATATAATAAAGAAATGCACAGAGATATTGCAGATATTCAATAATATAACAGAAATGTATCAGAGATGCAACCATAAACACAGATATACAGTAATACACGATCTCTATTAATCAAAGAAATGTACAGAGACTGTAAAAATACAGAGTGAAAGACTCGCTAGAATGTTGGCAGCTTATCTCTGAGAAGAGATGTGACGGCTACTCGCATTCGCAAGAAGATGATTACAATGAGGCTCGGAAGGCCCTTTTACAATAGACGGGAATGCCAAAAGTCCTAGACATCCAAAAACCTAACCCTAGGAGATGAAGCGCCAAAAGTCATGTGGGTCCCGTTTGGGTAAGTGAGTACATCAACTTCCCGGGGTCGTAACTTTTGCATACGATCTCCGTTTTAGGCGTGTGACAGCTCGTTGGAAAGGTATTGTCGAGGAGATTCATTTTGGGGGCTCAATCATGCCTTTGGATATCATTGAAAACCTTTATCTCGAAAAAACTTCATTTAGGCCCTCAAAATGGCCCCGAAAGTGAAAACCTACTAAAAATAGTAAATTGCCAAAATGGCCAGAAAATTGTTTTGAGCCATTTGGAAAAGGTGGGTGGCCACCGATATCCACCTGGATCAATTATCCCTGCGAGCTACTAAGAACAAGCAACTCTAGTCGCCTTATGCATTGGGCTATGGATTCATGCTCAAAAAACATCATGCTGAGGATTAAAGGCCAACAAGCACACTATCCTAAAAACGAAATAAAAATACATGGGCTCCAAGAGAAGCTTATTTATGTACATTCCTAGACTAATTGATTTTTACAAATCACTAGGTGAAAGCAAACTTCCACCATAGCCATTCAAGCAAATCCCTAGCTGCAAACTTGTTTACTCTGTCACTGATCAAATAAAAACAATGCAACTGTGACAACAAAATGATTACGCTTTTTAGCTCTTGTAACACCCCATATTTTGAACCCCCATTTTAAATAATGTATTGTTACAATACTGAGAGGCCAGGGTGCCCAAACAATTATTAAAAGGCCAGTGTGCCCAAGACATGTAATGTTTTCTATCATTATTAATAANGAGGGCTACGATTCCACAAGAGAGGGGGCTTGAGGGGCTAAGTGTTTATTCCTATGTTAATTACCCTTTTTGCCTAAGGGAGGGGATCGGTTACGTGAGCTTCTTGGGGAAGGCCAGGAGGTTCTTGATTCCCCGCGAAATTACTTAAACTCGCTTATGGTCTAATGGGGGGGTTCAACTAATGGCTTGTTCGTTGATTTCTTGTACGTTCGTTCATTTCCCTCACGCACTTTCATGCACTCACTCACCCATTCATTGATCCATCCTCATTCGCATCTTGGCTTGGGAAATGGAACCGAACTACTAAAGATTAGCCACGGGATAGTTGGATGTAGTGGTCGCTGGTGTGATCCATCCGTGATTTGATGCCTACATGTCTGATATGTGTTGGTCTGTGTCCAGTGTTTCTCACAGCTGTGAGTCCTCAAAGTTCCAGCATTGATATTATGGACCAGTTGTGTTGGAGCTCGAATAAGGAGAAGGACTGCCTGAGGAACTGCATGGCAGAGAATGGTGGAGGTTTGTTCTCTCGGGTGGTGCAAGTTGGGTAGAAGAGAGTTGGGTACTTGGATTGTTGTGAGATCTGGGAAGCCTGTGAGAGCTTAGGCGGTGATTGGTTTGGGAATCCAAGTAACACTCTGGAACTGTCCTTATGGATTCATAGCCCTGGCTTGGGGGTGACATTGTTGTTGAGATTTGGAACAGTGGTGTCTATGGTTGGGTGGAACGTCCTTGGTCTACAGCCAGTTGGTGTCATCTTTCATAAAGATAAGTTCTCTCTGTTATGGTATCATTTTCATGTATATGAATGTATTTCTACTTGTTGGCACAGGGACAAACCCAGGGTTCAACGCTACAACAGCGCACCAACAAAAACCTAACTATCGGCCCTTTCGGCAACACCTGCGAAGAATATGAAGTCTCACCCGAGGTAGAGGCATGGGTGGTTGCAGGATTCAAGTGTCTACAACCTTAGCTGGGACATAGATCTGTGATTATAACACTATATCAGATCTAACATCCAAATTCATCATAAGCACAAAGCATAAGCAGATCTATCTATCTATCTATATCAAGCACTTAGCAAATAACACATAAATGCATCATAACATCATATAGAGCAGAATAACACAGTATTTACGTGGTTCACCCCCACCCTGGGGCTACGTCCACCAACTCTTCTTCTTTATTAGCTTCAATCAGTCATCCACATGCATAGAGCCACAAACCCTTAGTCCACATAGGACAGGAGATCTGTGCATCTCGCTAGATCCTCCTTCCTTACGTACAGTACAAAGCCTTCACAGTCTCTTACAATGACTTTCACTTAGATCTGCAAGTCTCATATAGTATGCACGAAGCCTTACAGTTCTTGATCACATAGATCCAACTCTTAGCACTTAGCCAACTTGCACAACTCTTGCGCACTACTTCTTACATTGCCTAGCCTTCTATTTATACATACAAAATAGGCCTAAACATGGGTAAACCCATGGGCCGACATCCCATTCCTGATACATATTCCCAAATCCCAAAAAGGACCTGTTATCGCTCAGTTTGCAGTAAAGGTTAAGTAGCTTGAAGGCAAGGTTCAAACTGGCATAATAGGAGCTTCCCCGCCCACTGTCACCTCGATGGGGGGATCTTTCTATTTAGGGTGGCTAATCCCAAGGGAGACGTCCCTAGGTAATCTGGGGTGTTGAAAGGAAAAGGATTAAGGCTTAAGATTTTAAAGTAGGTTTTCCCTTCACGGATTACCGCCAAGGAAGATAGTCAGAGAGAAGATGGACCACAGTAGAAGCACCTATTTGCGAGACAAGGCAACAATAAAACTAATACATGCAAATAGTGGTTAATGCTTCAATTGTCAATGACTATCAATGTGAAATACACATGAGCATAAGTAAATGTAATTATTGACGAAGTCAATGATTGCAATAAAGGCTATGGCTTATAATATTACTTCTTCAATAAATACAAAATGATAGAGCATTCAATGTACAATATCAATCCTTGAATTATCACAACGCATTAAATACCATAAATA
>ML809136.1:11245-41986 GCA_009831015.1 Picea engelmannii | reverse complement strand
ACATTACACAGATCTACTATACAAAGCTGAAGAAACCGACAGAATAACCTATTGGGCTAATACCCACAAGATAAGGAAAGTTCCCTCAGAAGATCATTCAAGCCATGTTTTATGAGGTGATATGGTTCAGGGATGTCCAGTCAGAGTAAAATCAAGGGCAGGTGTTTTCTGTGTTTGCCTTTGTAGGAGGTGATTTGTACCCATCATGGATGCATTTTTTCCAAGCCATTTATTGCCTTTATCTTTTTATTTATTGCTTTTCTTTATTTTTTACTTCAAGGTCTGACCAGAGGACACTGCCTTGGCATGGTGACCAGAGCTGACAGTGTTACCCACTGGTATCTTCGCAGAAATGATAAGGTTGGCTCGTGATGAGACCCCCTTCCTTTGTCCATGCAACCAGAGGTCACTGCCCTGGCGTAGTGACCAGATAGTGGCAATGTCATACTGTTGGATACCTATGAACATAATGGGTCGGCTCATGATGAGACCTCCCATCTTCTCGGTTAGGTCTTGTTTTATTATTTTTCTTAGGGTCCCTTTAGTTTCTTATCGAGAATATTTTTATTGCCTTCTCGGGATCCCCTGGGCAAAGCATCTCTAGGTCTTATTTCCTATGGATTTTATCTTTTACCAGCTGCTTTTACCCCCTGGGCCTTTAGCCCCTTCTTCCCACAAGACAAAGTGTAACCCTGAGAGGTCATCCTGATGGCTGGACTAGGGGAGTGGGATGGATGAATGGGAAATAAGATGTAAGATGATAAAATGGTGGGAGTGGATGATGGCTCTGCAAATCCCCTTTGGTGGCTAACCAAGACCCATGAATACAAGCTTTCTAAATCACCCCATCAATCACCCCAACAATGGTCAAGCGGATTAGTGTAAGATCCAAGCAGTCATCAGAAATTAAAGGAACCTAATGCATATATAAGAAGGTCATAATGATCAAACATGACACATACCATGATACCTAGGACCAATTACCTCATGGAGCAAGAGTCCTCTCTGATGCAAGTCCAAGCCGATGGTGATGGAAGTTGTTGCTGCTGACAGGACAAATTTGGCGAAGAAGAAGAAAGATGGGCCCTCCAGGGCCATTCTCAGGTCAATCCTGCTCTCGGTACTCCATGTCTAGGACCTGTGGGCCTCGAGACATGATCTCCTAGTTATCCCTAGACATCGGGGATAACAGGACCCACATAAGGGGTCGAGATATTGCGATCTTTGCTTCGTCTTGAGCTCCATCTTAGACAGGTTGTCGAAGTCCCAAAATAGGTCAAACTTGACCAAGGATCTCCCAAAACTTGGTCAAGAGCCAACAGGCCCCCAACACTCACCTGTGACTCGTCCCGAGTCACTCTGGTCTGACTAGTTCTGCTTCGAACACCTCGAGCTTGGCTCGAGCTGCTTCAAACGCCTCAAGATTCGCTCGAGCTACTTTGACTTGTTGTTGTGCCACAACCTCCTGTTCTATGAACTTCTGGATGATTGCATCGTTGATCAGTCCCTCTAGACAATGTTCAGTTATAGTGACAACCTGCTCTAGTTCTGCTCCTTGGCCTTCTACCTCTTTAAATAATTGATAGGCCTTATCTTTCACAGGTTGGAGTTTCTGAGTTACCTCCATAACTCTGCTCTAGATAGTATGGATTTGCTCCTGTGTAGTGCATTGCTCTTGGGAGCACTTCATTCTTTCCACAGCTGACAGGGAATTCAGCTGCGCCTGTATCTTTTCGGCTTGATACTTCGCCTCTAGGAGTTGCGACTTCAATGCCTTCAATTCTGGGTTCTCTGTGAGTTTTTCATAGGTATGGTCACTGCGATCAGTGAGGTTCTTACATTCCAAGGTAAGAGCCCTCAGCCTTTCAACTGCGCTCATGGCGGTTGCTTCCCTTTGGTGTCTTACATCTTGTGGGGTCTTGCATACTGTGTGTAGTTCCAAGTCTGCGATGCGTTGTTGTAGCTACTGGATTACTTCTTCAAGTTGAGCTACCTAGTGTGGAACTCGATATTCAGCCTTTACTTCTACGATTGTTACAGAGCGAAGTGCTATGTTGACCATTTCCTTTACTTCGAGTTGCTCTATGAGAAATTGTTCCTTTTCTTGTTGTAGTTGTGCTTTTTCTTCATCAAAATTCGCTTGGAGAGAAAGATTTTCTCGTTCTGCAGCACTATGTTGCTCTAATAGTACCCCTTGTACTTATGTCAAAGCCTGGGTGGCTTGCCTTGTTTCTTCCTGTTGTCGTTGAAGGCAAGCTTCGATTGTATCGGCTTAGCGGTGGAGTTGAGTTGGCTCATCTCCCAATTCTTGCTCTCCCGGCGCAGTGGAGATTGTGCGGCTAGACTGTAGGGCTTGTTGTACCCCTTGGCGTTCAGTCTCAATTCGATCATATAGCTCCTCTTGCTTTGCTTCTTGTTCCTCTGCTATTTCCAGTGAAGCATCTTGCAAGGTTGTTATGAAGAAGTCGAAGTCATCAGAGGTGAGGACGGTCTACATCTTGGTCATGGTGGCCTTCACTTTCTTTCGGGAGGAAGGTTTCGGAGGTGAACCTTTTCTCTTCTTCAGGAGATCAACCTTGTCTCCTTGCTTATGTTCGACTTCTTTGTCACCTAACTCTTCTCCATCACCTCCTTTCTCTGTGAGATGGAGGAAGTCTTCACGGATGCGCTATCTAATTCTTGGACCTCTTTAGTTTTCTTTGCCCCATTAGGTCCAGGTGTATCTTGCGCATTTTATGGGGGCTATCAATGTCGGATATCTCCGCAGGGTCTGCTAGAACAAGGAGATCCGTCGACCAGTCCTTGGTGATCTCCTCCAACTCCTCCTCCGTCAGCTTGTATTAGGACTGAAGTTGTTGCTTGTGTTCATCATCGTGCGTAGTGATGTAAGTAAAATGTCAATCTGCACTGAACTTCATCAGAGGCCTGAACCGGTGTAGAGTGTTCGGAGTCATGTGAGGCTCGGACTGTATGGATACCCTCAGTTGATTGTAGTAGGTATGAAAAACAGCATTTGATTGCCATTGTTTATTCATGTCCCTTGAGTACCACAGTGTACTGAACTTCATGGTCAGTGGTTCAAAAGGCTCGATGTCCGGGAAGGTCGTACCTTCCAACATCTCCCAGGCAATAAAGGTTATCAGTATCAAAAGCCAACTGAAATTAAATTCAGCTGTAGTGACAACTTGCTCTAGTTCTGCTCCTTGGCTTTCTACCTCTGTAAACAATTTATAGGCCTTATCTTTCACAGGTTGGAGTTTCTAAGTTACCTCCATAACTCTGCTCTGGATAGTATGGATTTTCTCTTGTGCAGTGCATTGCTCTTGGGAGCACTTCATTCTTTCCACAGATGACAGGGACTTCAGCTGCGCCTGTATCTTTTCAGCTTGATACTTCGCCTCTTGGAGTTGCGACTCGAGTGCCTTCAATTATGGGTTCTTTGTGAGTTGTTCATAGGTATGGTCACTGCAATCAGTGAGGTGCTTACATTCCAAGGTAAGAGCCTTGAGCCTTTCAACTGTGCTCCTGGCGATTGCTTCCCTTTGGTCTCTCACATCTTGTGGGGTCTTGGGTACTACGCGTAGTTCCAAGTCTATGATGTGTTGTTGTAGCTATTGGATTACTTCTTCAAATTGAGCTACCTGTTGTGGAACTCGATCTTCGGCCTTTACTTCTACGATTGTTACAGAGCAAAGTGCTCTGTTGACCATTTCCTTTACTTCAAGTTGCTCTACAAGAAATTGTTCCTTTTCTTGCTGTAGTTGTGCTTTTTCTTCATCAAACTTCGCTTAGAGAGAAAGATTTTCTCATTCTGCAACACTTTGTTTCTCTAATAGTACCCCTTGTACTTGTGTCAAATCCTGGGTGGTTTTCCTTGTTTCTTCCTGTTCTCGTCGAAGGCGAGCTTCGACTGTATCAGCTAAGCGATGGAGTTGAGTTGGCTCTTCTCCCAATTTTGGATCTCCCGGCACAGTGGAGACTGTGCGGCTGGACTGTAGGGCTTGTTGTACCCCTTAGAGTTTAGTCTCAATTCGATCATACAGCTCCTCTTGCTTTGCTTCTTGTTTCTCTGCTATTTCCAGCGAAGCATCTTCCAGGGTTTTTATGAGGAATTCGAAGTCATCAAAGGTTAGGACGGTCTGCATCTTGGTCATGGTGGCCTTCACTTTATTTTGGGAGGAAGGTTTCGAAGGCGAACCTTTTCTCTTCTTCAGGGGATCGACCTTGTCTCCTTGCTTATGTTCGACTTCTTTGTCACCTAACTCTTCTCCATCACCTCCTTTCTCTGTGAGATGGAGGCAGTATTCATGGATGCACTATCTAATTCTTGGACCTCTTCAGTTTTCTTTGCCCCGCTAGGTCCGGGTGTATCCTGCGCATTTTCTGGGGGTTATCGATGTCAGATATCTCCACAGGGTCTGCTGGAACAAGGAGTTTCGTCGACCAGTCCTTGGTGATCTCCTCCAACTCCTCCTCCATCATCTTGTATTAGGATTGAAGTTGTTGCTTGTGTTCGTCAGTGCGGGTTGCGCTGTAAGTAAAATCTCGATCTTCACTGAACTTCATCAGAGGCCTGAACCGATGTAGAGTGTTCGGAGTCATGTGAGGCTTGGACTGTATGGATACCTTCAGTTGATTATAGTAGGTATGAAAAACAGCATTTGACTGCCATTGTTTATTCATGTCGCTTGAGTACCACAATGTACTGAACTTCATGTTCAGTGGTTCAAAAGGCTCGATGTCTGGGAAGGTCGTACCTTCCATCATATCCCAGGCAATAAAGGCTATCAGTATCAAAAGCCAGCTGAAATTAAATTCATATCCTTGATATATGAAATTAAATTCATATCCCTGCAATCAACTAACAGGCGAGGTGCACTGCACCACTCTAGATAGAAGCTACTTTTTAACCTCGCATGCCCATCTTGACATCACCATAAGTGTCCTTGATCCGTTGTGCTAGAGCGTGATCCATGTCTTTTCCAGGGTAAAACTCTTTTGGATCGGATCCTTTCATAGTCCACCCCGTGATCCAATTGATCACGATCAGATAAACAATTATACGGCAGTTTAGCCACAAATAACTGCCATGGTAACAAGACAGTAGCAGCCTGACACATGTAGTTACCTCTTGGTGTCGTCCGAAGTGAGGAATCTTAATGACATTGAGCAGGGTGGACTGCGTGAGGTTCATGGTCCACGACTGGGGGATTATCTTTGAGTTCTTCCCCTTAGTCTGGGTTAGGTACTTATGTGGGGCGAGCATTTTGTAAACTTTACGATCTCTGAGGTTGAAATCGCTAAACTTCAATGCTGCAATTTTATCTTGGTCTACGTGAACTGCGCATATCCCCTTTGGGAGGTACGTCGTAACCAAGGTGTATTCGAAATCTCTGGGCACGCTATCTTGATTTACTGCGCCACACAAGGGTGGAATATAGGTGGGTAATATACTCGGGATCAATTTAGCATTCGCTAGATCATCCCTATGCTTGGTTCGCTTTTCATCAGATGGTCGGGATGGTCCGGCTTCGCGAGAAGTGGATGGAGAGGTTGGTAGTCCTCTCATCGAAAATGCTTGTACACCTGTAGACATCAACTTGACTCTTTCAATCATGAGGTCGATCAAAACTTCTTCAACAATTCTCTTGGCAGCGCTCAACTCGTCCGACATACACACTCGAGGTTAACAATCTCGACTTCAGGGAATAACTTAGACACTGTAATAGGATAGACAGCAAGAGTGTGATGATCACTATATAAAATCAACTTAGTTTGCGGGCTCAAATTCTCAGTTGGAAAAATTGTTCTCGATGCATAGCGCGACGGGATAAATAGGTAACTCGGAAATGGGTCGCTTGCAATGGGTATGAAGCCTTCATTAACTCTGTTTTGTTCATTATGGTGTGGTCCCAATGGTCGGATGGTGATTTGTCGGTCCATAAATGTCTTTCTACCCATTCGGAGAGTTGGTCTAATGGTTATAATGTCTCCAATGGCTATATTGCGTCACCATGGCGAAGTGCCATGTGTCGTTGTTCTGATATACCAGCGAAGCTCCAATTGTGCATTTTTTTCTTCTGCGAGGTTTCCTTTGGGACCTTCTACAACTTGTCGATCTTAGCCTGCTTCTTGCTTAGCTTTCTAGCCTTCTTCCCAGTGAGCTTCGTCTCGGTATGCCTTTTTTCATTCTGATTCTTATCTTCTTTTGACATAGGTACTTCGCGTTGTTGAGATTCTTTCCTAAGATTCGAGGGTGATCCTTCTTCTTTATATGGAACAAGTACTTCAATCTTGAGTGATTCTTCTAGTGTTCTTGCAACTTCGACATCCGGGTCTCTAGTGTTAAATGGTTTTGATTTGTTCTTATGTTCTTCTGTTCTTCAATCAAGTGTGTGATCCTTCTAGTCATGAATTCTTTTAACTCTTGCTTCTTATGTTCTAACGCTTTCTCTTCTTCTTCTTGCCTTCTAGCCTGATATCTTTCAATCCAAGGTTTTCCCAGTAGCATGGTAAGTGGGGCATTGTTCTCAATAAATCTAATAATCTCAAAATCTTCCTTTGTCGAAGTTCCATTGGCATTCATAGGTATCTGGGTGAGCTTTCCACATAGGTTTATCATCTTTCCTTTGAATATTCCTATTCCTCCTAGTGAAGGAATCATAGCAGGCTTCCCTATATCTTCCCACGTTATCTTTGTCATGATATTCACATGTGTTTCCTCATCTAGAACACAGTCAATGTTTAAGTCTCCTATTCTTGCTTCAAGGCATTCTTTTTATTTGAAGATCTCTGATAATCTGACATGTCGGTGGTCATTCAGGGCTTCTTTCATCTGTAGCAATACTTTCTCTTATTCTTTCTAGAATTCTTTCATAATCTTAGTTGTTGGATCTGCCTTAGGGTTTTCTTGTCTCATGTTCATTTCTTCAAGCTTAGCAATCAATATAGGACAATCCAATACTTCATGGTCTATAGCTTTACAACAAAGACAACTGGGTCTTTTCCCAGGGAATTCCTTAGCAAGATGTCCCAGTCTTCTGCAACTGTAATAGAGGGTTGATCCTCTCTTTCCTTTAAATGATCCCCAGCCTTTCCTGTACTGCACAAAAGGATCATGGTAGCTAACTTACAAAAAATTCTTTCTAGGATCCTGCATACACTTATTAGTCCAAACATTCTTTCTATGCATAGGTATAACATATTTTTCACTATTCTTATCATATCTATTCATATCAAACCTTCTTTCATCTATGAATACCCTAGTTTTCAAGCTAGGATAAAATCAATCAAATATACCTAGATCCATACTTTAGAAACAAAAATATCCACTTGTCTTACTTCTGCAGAGCACAAAGCTTTCATATCTAGAACTTTTCAATATTCTTACTTTTATCAGAGCACAAAACTTTTCAGATCTTACCTCTTTTAATCAAGAATTCTCACTTTTACCTTTCTTCGAGCACAAAGCTTCCGAATCTTACCTCTTTTCTTCAGATCAGACTTCTTTTCCTTAGCACGGAGCTTGCCAAACTAGTAGAGTACTGCGCACTAGAGCAACAGATATATGCACAAAGCTTTCACAATTTCAGGTCGGATCTTTGCACAGAGCTTCTTCTTCCTCAGTTCCCACCAATCACAGTTTAAGTCCTAGCAACGAAACCATTTGTTGGCACAGGGGCAGACCCAGGGTTCAACGCTAAAACAACACACCAACAAAACCCTAACTATCGACCCTTTCGACAACACCTGCGAAGCAGATGAAGAATCACCTGAGGTAGAGGCAGGGGTGGTTGCAGGACTCAAGTGTCTGCAACCTTAGCTGGGACACAGATCTATGATTATAACACTATATCAGATCTAACATCCAAATTCATCATAAGCACAAAGCATAAGCAGATCTATCTATTTATCTATATCAAGCACTTAGCAAATAACACATAAATGCATCAAAACATCACACAGAGCATAATAACACAGTATTTACGTGGTTCACCCCCACCCTGGGGCTACGTCCACCGACTCTTCTTCTTTATTAGCTTCAATCAGTCATCCACATGCATAGAGCTACAAACCCTTACTCCTCATAGGACAGGAGATCTGTGCATCTCGCTAGATCCTCCTTCCTTGCGTTACAGCACAAAGCCTTCACAGTCTCTTACAATGACTTGCACTTAGCTCTGCAAGTCTCATACAGTATGCACGAAGCCTTATAGTTCTTTATCACACAGATCCAACTCTTAGCACTTAGCCAACTTGCACAACTCTTGTGCACTACTTCTTACATTGCCTAGCCTTCTATTTATACATACAAAATAGGCCTAAACATGGGTAAACCCATGGGTTGACATCCCATTCCCGTTACATATTCCCAAACCCCAAAAAGGACCCACAAAAGGGGTCAAGATCCCGCGATCTCTGCTTTGTCTTGCGCTCCGTCTTCGACAAGCTGTCGAAGTCCCAGAATAGGTCAAACTTGACCAAGGATCTCCCAAAACTTGGTCAAGGGCCAACACCACTGTATATTTAATTATCGTTTAATTGAATCTTTAGACTATACATGATTGTTGACTATTATTGTGCATGTCATTAAAGTCTTTCCTTTTATGCATCCTTAAATTTTAAAAAGGTATCGGTAAGAGAAAGAAGTCCAAGGACGGACTTGAAGGTAGAGTACCCCGGCCTGTGGGTGGATGGGTATGTTACAGTTTGGTATTAGAGATTATAGTTGAAACACCAAGCCGGTATGGGCCAAGTCTATTGGTCAGAGTCTCGTGGTTACAGATCGAATTCTGATCGTGAAGTTGAAAAGCTCAGGAGGAATGGCATTGCAGAACCTATGCAGGAGATAGAATGTCAGAGACCCATTGTGAGGGGTTCGAAGGATCATGACTGTCCCTCTTCGAATTCGAGAGCGGTCGCCATTGTAGGATCAGGAGAGATCCGGGATCGTTGGATCGGAGGATAGGGAAACAGGGGTCGTCCGATGAAAAGGAAGCAAGGGTTAAGATCACCATCGTCAGATCCCATTAGAGAGAGAGATCAACGGACAGTCGGCATTGTGGGGAACCAAGTTGAATGGGAGATAATTCCTCAAGGACGTCCCACAATCCAAACCACGGTTTCACCGAGGGGTTACATGTCAGTGTCAAGAGAATTGCCGATGAAAAGCAGGTTACTCCAAATCGTCGATGTGTGCCCCCGCAAATTGAAAGGCATGCAGTGATGCGACATGTTAGGACTCGAACATCAAAAATTCGTATAGCTGAAGTAGTTGGGGACCATCGATCAGTAGGAGGACATGTGTCAACCGATCGTGTGCTCCGGGTGAAAGCACTCTGGGAAAGAATGAGCGAGGAGAACTTGAGAATTGAGATTTCTAAAGCCCGGAGAGCCGAAGTGAATCTCAGTCATCCGATCCAGAAGGACATGTAGCATAAATCCACTCACTTTGGGGAAAAGTGAAGGTTGAAAGTTGAGATTTCTGAAATTCAAAGACCCGAAGAAATTGTAGTAGTTGATCCATGGGAGACATGCATTAGTAGATCACGAGCTTCGAATAAAAACATTTCAGAAAAAGTTGAGGTTTGAGTTTTTCAAAGTCTGAAGGCCTGAAGGAATGGTAGTCGTTGATCCTTACAGTGGTAACTTCGGAAGTTCGGGGTTACTATGGGTTGTTCGATAAAGGAGACAGATGGAGGCAGTTTGGTCGGTTCGGGAAATCAAAGTTCGGGAAATCAGAGTTCAGGAAAACGGAGTTCGGGAGAATTGGAAGTGTGCTAGTGTGGAAACTCATGAAGTCCCGAAGCCCGAAGAGCCGAAGGGGTGGGACACGATGATGTCACCTAGAGGTGATGTGGATCCTGGAATTCCCGAAGTGACATGGCTTGTGGACGTCACCTAGGATGGCGTGGACACATGGGATGTGTGCCATGTGTCGGTAAGTTTTGAGCATATGGAGTATTGAAATTTCAATCAGAATGTGACACGTGTCACCCGCCCAATTGGGCCACGTGTCTGCTTCCATTATTTTTCCACGTGGCGACAAATCATGCAGTCTAGAGACTGGGCACTCCAGTGGGGAAAGATGTGACAAGTTGTGTTGGGTCAAAAACTCCTGAAGGCCCAAAGGCCGTAGTACATATCGACCGTTGATTCTAGAAGACACACGTCGAAGGATCGTCGACTTCGAGTAAAAGCACTCCAGGAGAACTTGCAGGAGGAAAGTTTGAAACTTCCAAAGCCTAAAGAGCCGAAGTGATTCACCATTGTTGGTCTGTGGGAGGACACCCATCCGCGGATCATGAACTCCTGGTAAAAGCGTTCTAGGCGGAGGCAAGCGAAGAAAGTTGAGACCCCTGAAGCACGAAGTCCCAAAGTGGATCTCAATCGTTGATCGTGAAAGAGGACGAGGACCGTTGATCTAGTCCTGCCTGAAAGTTTTGAAGTCCCAAAGCTATGGACAAGCGCTTTTCAACTAAACACAAGGTCATGGTCATGTTCATATGAAGATTGAGAATTGAGGGAAGGAAGGTTAAGGACCGAATTGGTGGTCTTCGAGACAGAAAGGTGCTAAGGAAGGATTTAGCCATGGTTTCTAGTCATGGTCACCTAGGAAGGTGGTTTGAAGGAAGCGCCTGCACAGGATGAAATTCTGTGTCAGCCAAGGATAACAGGACACTGTTATTTTCGAAGAATGGGGATATGATCTCCATGAACAAAAAAATAAAGAGACTTGTAGCATGGTTTGGCAATTTTGTTTATCATATGCATAATTCTAACAAAATGGTCGCTTGCACATTTTGTAGAATTAAGGGGCTTAAGCACATCATCTCATGATGCGTATTGAGGAAATGGTAGAAGGCGAGGGAGCCTGTAGTCATGATAAGGAGGTTGAAGGCCAGAATACCATAGTTGGTAATGTAGAGACAGAGTCCAATGGACGCGAGGGAAAAGGAGAACATGAAACGTTAATAGAAATAGTAAGAAGCCTGAAGATGGAAGTGCAGAGCTACAAAGCAAACAACGAGAGACTGATGAGAGAGAAAATTCAGATAAATACTCGAGTGTTGCAGAGCTTAAATCAGTTGCAGAGACAAACGAAGAAGGGATCAAACTCAAGACAAGAGGAAGAAGGCAAGTGCCATGAAAGAAGGGATGATTGTGGTAGAGCTGGTTATTCCAGAAGTGCTAGCAGAGCTCATGGACACCACTCACCTCCTTCCTCAGAAAGAAATCTGTATGCATCGAATGATCCCATAAGTAGTCCAGAGGTGTCTCCTGTCAGACACCAAAGAAGGAAACAAGAGGTAGATAGTTTGCAAGGAGAGTTGAGGAAGCTCAAGCCACCATCCTTTGAGGGTGAAAGAGAAAGGGAAGATGATGTTGAAGCATGGTTGCTTGTGCTCAAGAGATATTTTCAGTTTCATAGCTATTCATCAAATCTGGAAGCCAGGATTGTCACTTACCATTTACATGGGAAGGCTGCAATGTGGTGGGACCAACTGAAGCAAGTAGAACATGTTAATGAAAGTAGGATCACTTGGAAGCAGTTCAAGAAGTACTTCCATAAGGAGTACCTCTCAGAGCATTTCTATGACAAGAAAATGCAGGAGTTCTTTGAACTTAGGTTGGGAAGCATGACTATGGAAGAGTACGAGAAGTTCTTGGGATTGTTAAAGTATGTCAGGTTCATTGGTGATGAGAAAGTGAAAATACAGATATTTCTAAGTGGACTGCCATCCTTTTATAAGTAAAAGATCAAGTATGATGAGCCCAAGACCTTGACTAAATCCATTAGGAAGGCTAAATACCTATATGAGCAAGGCCAGGGAAGAGAAACTCTACAGAAAATTTGGAAGGACAAGAAGAATGACAAGTCTGAGCAGAGGAGGAAAGGATTCAAACCTTCCTTCAATAGGAATGAGCCTAATAGAAATCAACAAGACCAGTGTGCTAAGGGAGATTTCAAGAAGAAAGATTCCTTGGGAAAAAGGGGAAGATTACCAATCCAATGTTGGGGATGCAAGAAAGATCACTTGTACAAGGATTGCCCACACAGAAAGGACAGAGTGAATACTGTGCACAACATCCATGAGGTTACAATAGTCAAAGATATGTGAAGAATATATGCAGCTTTAAATGATCGACAAGCAGAGTACCAGTCCAATATGATCGAGGTGGAAGGTAAGATCATAAATCAGCCTGTTACTATTTTGATTGATTCAGGAGCAATTCATTGCTACATTGATCCTAAAATAGTGGATAGATTACATTTGGAGAAAAGTAAACTTGGAAAAGCAATTTTGGTTCAGTTAGCCACTGGAACCAAAAGAAGAATCCATGATATGGTCAGAAGTTGTTCCATAAGTCTTAATGGCATGAATACTAGTGTTGATCTAAATATCATACCATTGGGGTCTTATGATATTTTGATTGGAATGGATTGGTTGGACAAGCATCATGTTGTCCTTGATTGTCATAACAAGACATTTACATGTATTGATGGAAATGGAAAACATAGCACTGTCAAAGGGGTTCCAAGACCCATCTCTATAAGGAAGATTTCAACCTTATAGCTGAAAAGATGTTTTAGGAAAGGATGTCAATTGTATGCAGCTCATGTAGAAGAGCCAGATAATACAAAAGGGCCAAGCCTCGAAGATTTCTCGGTACTACAGGAATTTGAATATGTATTCCAAGAAATACCAGGATCGCCACCAAGGAGGGAGATAGTTTTCTCAATCGATTTAGTGCCAAGAGTTTCCTTGGTGTCAAAAACACCTTATAGAATGAGCACACCAGAGTTAAAAGAATTAAAAATGTAGGTGGAGGAATTGTTGAAGAAAGGGTCAAGTGTTTCACCTTGGGGAGCACTAGTACTTTTCGTCAAAAAGAAAGATGGAACCTTGAGGTTGTGTATTGACTTCAGACAGTTGAACAAGTACACTATAAAGAACAAGTATCCTCTATCCTAAATTGATGACCTCTTTGATCAGCTAAGAGGAGCAAAGATATTCTCAAAGATTGACATGAGGGAAAGATACCATCAGGTAAGAATCAAGGAAGAAGACATTCATAAGATAGCCTTTAGGACCAGGTATGGGCATTATGAATTTGTAGTGGTGCCATTTGGACTGACCAATGCACCAGTTGTCTTCATGTGCTTAATGAATGTCATATTCAGGAACTATTTGGATAAGTTTGTCATAGTATTCCTAGATGACATACTTATCTATTCTAAGTCTGAAGAGGAGCATGAACATCACTTAAGACTGGTGTTGCAAGTACTGAGAGAACATCAGTTGTATGCCAAGTTGAGTAAGTGTTCTTTCTATCAAAAGAAGATCCATTACTTGGGACACATTATTTCATAGCAGAGCATAGCAGTAGATCTAGAGAAGATCGAAGCCATTAGAGGATGGCCAACACCCAGAAATGTGTCAGACGTCGGATATTTTATGGGATTAGCTAGCTACTACAGAAGGTTCATAGTAGGGTTCTCTAAGATTTCTCATCCCATCACTTCTTTGCAAAAGAAGGGAACTAAATTTGAATGGACACTCAAGTGTGAAAAGAATTTTAATCTGTTGAAGGAATTACTTATTAGTGCACCTGTGTTAAAGATTGTTGAACCAAATGAAATTTTTGTGGTATGTACAGACGCATGTAAGGAAGGACTTGGGGGAGTCCTCATGAAAAATGGACATGTCATTGGATATGAGTCCAAAAAGATTAAGGAACATGAGAGGAACTATGCCACGCATGACTTGGAACTTGTTTCCATTGTTCACACCTTGAGGATGTGGAGGCATTATCTCATGGGAAAGAAATTCTAATTAAGGATAGACCACATTGGCCTGAAGTATCTTTTTGAACAACCGACCTTGAATGCCAGGCAAATAAGATGGCTGGAATTTTTAAGTGAATATGACTTCGATATCAAGCATATCAAGGGAACGGAGAATAAAGTTGTTGATGTGCTTAGTAGAAGAGTGCATCGCATGCATCCTATTGTTGTCAATATGCATCAGTCAGACTTGAAGAGCATAATTTTATATGGTCTTGTTACAGACCATCATTACCTACAGGTAAAGGAAATCTTATAGCAAGGAGATGTACAACAGAAAATAAAGGAGTATGAGATAAAGGAAGATGGATTACTCATGCATAAAAATAGAATCTATGTTCCTATTTTTGGAGAACTGAGGAATTTGGTACTGAAGGAAATGCATGATGTCCCTTATCCAGGACATCCCGGTTACCAGAAAACAATTACAGCAGTAAGAAGCAGTTCTTTTGGCCAAGAATGAAGAAGGATGTTGTTGATTACATTGCTCAATGTATGGAATGTCAGAAGGTGACGGTTGAGCATATGATCCAGGTGGATATCGGTGGCCACCCACCTTTTCCGACTGGCTCAAAACAGTTTTCTGGCAATTTTGGCAATTTACTATTTTTAGCAGTTTTTAACTTCTGAGGCCATTTTGAGGGCCCAAATGAAGGTTTTTCAAGATCGAGGTTCTAAATGATAGCCGAAGGCATATTGAGCCCCCAAAATAAACCTCCTCAACAATACATTTCCAATGAGCTATCACACGCCTAAAACGGAGATCGTATGCAAAAGTTACGTCCACGCGAAGTTGATGTACTCACTTACCAAACGGGGCCCACATGACTTTTGGCGCTTCATCTCCTAGGGTTAGGTTTTTGGATGTATAGGACTTTTGGAATTACTGTTTATTGTAAAAAATCCTTCAGAGCCTTATTGTAATCATCTTCTTGCGAATGCGAGTAGTCGTCACATCTCTTCTCAGAGATAAGTTGCCACCATTCTAACGAGTCTTTCACTCTGTATTTTTATAGTCTCTGTACATTTCTTTCATTGATAGAAATCATGTATTACTGTATATCTTTGTTTATGGTTGCATCTCTGATACATTTATGTCATATTATTGAATATCTGTGATATCTCTATTCATTTCTTTATTATATCTACGCTCGCATTTCGTGCCGAAAATAATCTGGATCAATGGTATCAGAGCAGGCTGCTCTTGATCATTTTTCCAGTGCATCTCCCTGACGAGGTCCGAGTATATAAAGTTGGGTCTCAATCTTGTCTCTCTTGAAGACAATCACTCTCGCACACCCAAGAAACCCTCAATGGCAGAAGAAAAGAAAAACGACGGAGCAGACGATCCTATCAATCTGTTGCTTGAGCAAGCTCTCACGTGACAGAGGGATGAAATGATGGAGAATTTTTCCCACATCCTTCAACGCCTATCGATAGCATCAGGCGCATCTTCATCAAGCAGACACTTTGGAGACACCTCACCTTTCAAGGTACAAGTTAATTTTTATATTCTTGTATTTGAAAGACAGATAGATGCAGAAGCCCTAGAAAAATGGTTAACTCTGCTAGAAGGTTATTTCTCTGTTCACAATTTTTTCGACAAATAAAATATCACCTTCGCACTCCTCAAATATCTCCCTCATGTCAAACATTGGTGGGGAAATTACTGGGAGCAAAGTTCCATAGAGGAATCTAGAATATACAGGGCCAATCCCACTTGGGATTTTTTTGTGGATGCGGTAAAGGAACAGTATTACCCTGTTGGCAACTATGAGGGCCAGTACATGAGATGGACCACACTGCGGCAAGAGAGGGGCCAATAAGTTCCAGAGTTCACCAATACCTTCCATACCTTGCGCACCAAGCTGGGTATCAAAGACTCCAAGCGACATTTGGTTCTAAAATACCGTGGGGCTCTACACGGATACATCCAGACTGAAATGGATTTTCTAGACATCTCATCACTCGGTGTTGCTTATCGATATGCTGTTAAAATTGAGCAGAAATTTAAGCACCAGAACAAACGGTAGTTTGAGTATGCAAATCCGCAACAACTGAAGTATGACAAAGACGGCCCTAACAAACAGTCTCCCGAAAACCAGTCCAAGACACAGGAAAAGAAGGGTCAGGGGAAGACAAAGAAGGACACCAGAAAATGGTGCGAGTTCCACAAAATCCCTTGGCACAACATCGATGAATGTCGCTCAAGACAATCATTGGTGGCTGAGATCAAAGAAAAAGAGTCGAACCCTGATTCTGAATTCGATTCTGAAAATAATGGTAAAGGAAATATCATTGACATGGACCCCACTACTATTATCGTGACCGCAACAATTCAACCAGAAGAACCAACAGATCCTGAAGAGGGCGAGCACCTTTTTCATTCACAGATGTGGGTGAAGGGGACCCCGCTGCATTTTATTGTTGATAGCGGAAGTCAAAAGAACCTCATCTCAGCAGAGGTAGTCAAACAGTTGGCACTGTCGACAACACCACACCCATAGCGATACAACATTGGGTGCCTTCGCCGAGGATGAGATCTTTGTGTCAGCCAACAATGTCGATTGTCATACGACATCCAACCCTTCAAGGATGAGGTATTATGTGATGTTTCCCCACTGGATGTTTGTGATGTTCTCTTGGGCCAACGATATATGTGGAAGCGCCATGTTGTTTATGAGTCTCGACCCCGCAGTGTCATTGTTTCTCTAGGGGATCATCTCTACAGAATACCAGAGGTAGTTCCAACTATTGTTCCACCTAAAAAGTGTCGCAAGGTAGTATCTCATACTGCAAAATTTAGCTTCTTCACAATCTGTTCAAAAGGAGAACAGAAGGACACTGCAACCACTACAGCCTCGCCTCAAGCACCTTCTATCAAATAGAAGCAAATCGACAAGGTTGTAGCAAAGCACAAAGATTCCTTTTTCACATCATCCTCTCATGTAGCCTGACTTGTTGAACGGCCTTAGCCTCAACAGGTTTGTGACAAACTTCCACAAACTGAGTAGTGCGACGTCTCCAGCAAGGCAAGCAGCTCACCAAGATGCAAATTCAGCAAACGTTTTTCCCTCTCCCCTGGGAACTCAACTCAATGGAGAACATTGCTTCCTAAGGAGGGAGGATTGATCCAGGTAGATATCGATGGCCACCCACCTTTTTAGACTGGCTCAAAACAGTTTTCTGGCAATTTTGGCAATTTACTATTTTTAGCAGCTTTTAACTTCCGGGGCCATTTTGAGGGCCCAAATGAAGGTTTTTCGAGATAGAGATTATCAATGATAGATAAAGGCATAATTGAGCCCCCAAAATGAATCTCCTTGACAATACATTTCCAACGATCTATCACATGCCTAAAACGAAGATCGTATGCAAAAGTTACGACCCCGGGAAGTTGATGTACTCACTTACCCAAACGGGGCCCACATGAATTTTGGCGCTTCATCTCTTAGGGTTAGGTTTTTGGATGTCTAGGACTTTTGGCATTCCTGTTTATTGTAAAAATGCCTTCAGAGCCTCATTGTAATCATCTTCTTGCGAATGCGAGTAGCCATCACATCTCTTTTCAGAGATAAACCGCCACCATTCTAGCGAGTCTTTCACTCTGTATTTTTACAGTCTCTGTACATTTCTTTCATTAATAGAAATTGTGTATTACTGTATATCTGTGTTTATGGTTGCATCTCTGATACATTTATGTTATATTATTGAATATCTGCGATATCTCTGTTCATTTCTTTATTATATCTCCGCTCGCATTTTGTGCCGAAAATAATCTGGATCAGCATAGGCACCCAACGGGTTTGCTACAGCCATTGCCAATCCCAGAGAAGAAATGGGAAGTGATCACCATGGATTTCATCACAAGATTACCCAGAACGAATAAGAAACATGATTCAATCATGGTGGTGGTTGACAAATTAACAAAGGCTGCTCATTTTGTGCTTGTGAAGACAATGCATACAGCGGCTAATATTGCAGAAATTTTCATGAAGGAAATTGCTAGGTTGCATGGGATACCTAGGACAATTGTCTCGGACAAAGATATGAAGTTTAACTCCAATTTATGGAGGGGATTGTCTAAATGATTTGGCACAAATCTAAACTTTAGCACAACATATCATCCCCAGACAGATGGGCAAACAGAGTGAGTCAATTGAATAATTGAAGATATGTTGAGAATGTATGTGATGGATAAGCCATCTAAGTGGGAAGATTACTTACACTTGGTTGAGTTTTCATATAATAATGGGTATCAAGCTTCATTAAGAATGAGCCCATTTGAAGCCTTGTATGGTAGGAAATGCGATACTCCAGTAAGTTGGGACAACCCAGCAGATAGAGTGGTACTTGGGTCAAAGTTTCTCAAGGACATGGAAGACCGGGTAGTTAAGATCAAGCAGAATTTAAAGGCAGCTCAGGATAGACAGAAAGTCTATGCAGACAAGAACATGACAACTAGAGAATTTAAAGTAGGGGAGCATGTACTTTTGAAAGTGAAGCCCAAGAAAATCTCATTGAAATTGGGTAGCTATACAAAGCTGGCAGCCAAATTCTATGGCCCATTTGAAATATTGGATAGAATAGGGTCGGTTGCATACATGTTTGCATTGACTGCTTCCATGAATGTGCATAATGTATTTCATGTATCTTTACTAAATAAATGTGTACATGACCCTAACCATGTTATTGATTAGCATCTGATTCAGGTAAAGGCGTAGGGAGATTTTCATGTTCATCCAGTGCAGATATTGAACAGAAAAGTCAAGATGCTCCAGAATCGAGTTATAGAGCTGGTAAAATTTCAGTGGACCTAATACGGTCTTGAAGATGATACCTGGGAGCATGAAGATGTCATGCGGGTAGAGTACCTGCAGCTTTTTGAATAGATTTGAGATTTTGATCTCTATTTTGTATATTCACTTAGGACAGTGCCAAAATAAGGGGGAGGGGATGTAACACCATAGGTTTTGAACCCCCATTTTAAATAATGTATTGCTACAATGCTGAGAGGCCAGGGTGCCCAAAAAATTATTAAAAGGCCAGTGTGCCCAAGACATGTAATGTTTTCTATCATTAATAATAATAAATACATGGTTGGCTGCTAGACGAACAAGGACTATAGTTATAGGGGGCTATGATTCCACAAGAGAGGGGGATTGAGGGGCTAAGTGTTTATTCCTATATTAATTACCATTTTTTCCTATGGGAGGGGATCGGTTACATGAGATTTTTGGGGAAGGCCAGGAGGTTCTTGATTCCCCGCGAAATTACTTAAACCCACCTCTAGTCTGATGGGGGGGTTCGACTGATGGCTTGTTCGTTGATTTCATGTACATTCATTCATTTCCCTCATGCACTTTCATGCACTCACTCACCCATTCATTGATCCATCCTCATCTGTGTCTTGGCTTGGGAAAGGGAACTGAACTTTTGAAGAATAGCCATGGGGTAGTTAGTTGTAGTGGTTGTTGGTATGGTCCAGCCATGATTTGAGTCATGCATGTCTGAGATGTGTTGCTTTGTGTCCAACGTTGCTCATAGCTGTGAGTATTGAGAGTTCCAGCAATGAGATTCTGGACCAGTTGTGTTGGAGCCCGAATAAGGAGAAGGACTGCCTAAGGGACTGCGTGGCAAAGAAGGGTGGAGGTTCGTTCTCTCAGGTGGTGCAAGCTGGGTAGAAGAGAGTTGGGTACTTGGATTGTTGTGAGAGTTGGGAAGCCTGTGAGAGCTTGGGTGCTGACTAGTTTGGGAAGCCAAGTAACACTCTGGAACCGTCCTTGTGGATTCATAGCCCTGACTCGGGCGTGACGTTGTTGTTGAGATTTGGAATAGTAGTGTCTATGGTTGGGTGGAACGTCCTTGGTCTACAGCAAGTTGGTGTCATCTTTCATAAAGATAAGTGCTCTCTGTTATGGTATCATTTGCATGTATATGAATGTATTTTTGTTGTATATTTAATTATCGTTTAATTGAATCTTTAGACTATGCATGCTTGTTGACTACTGATATGCATGTCATTAAAGTCTTTCCTTTTATGCATCCTTACATTTTAAAGATGTATCGGTAAGAGAAAGAAGTCCAAGGACATCCTTGAAGGTAGCGTACCCCAGCCTCTAGGTGGTTGGGTATGTTACAGCTCTCCTCCCAGTGCTGAAGTTAGGATAAAGTTGAGCGCCTCCAAGACATGAAGGAAATGCAACTCCATGTACTCCCTTACAAGTTCATAGAGAAAATGGCAAAACCCATTAGGCTGGTGACATAAAACATGCTCTGTCTTACAGCTACTCACACATGGTTGACTGTCTCTGGCAAGCACGGGTGAGCGAATGGTTGATGCAAGCTGACTGATCCCAAGTGATGGTTTCTCATTTGCAAGCTCTGGACATGATATGAACTACACATTTGTTTCTCCCTCTTCTTCTTCATGACTCTCCCAAGGATCATAATCATAATCATCATAAACAAGAAACATGGGAAAGCTCTGCCCTTTGTCTTCTGTAGGCACAGAATGGCAGATTTACACACAATATTTTTCCTCAATGTATAAAGGAAAAGGCTATGTGGTATGCTCTTGGAAATCCTCAAAATATGAAACATATGATTCCATGTGTATATCCATAGAATCATGAATCGTGTGATAGAATCCTGGCTACTTTAGAAGACCAGGTTTCTCCTTTGTAAATGCCTCTTTGCTTGCAAATAAAAAACCTCCCTGCTCCTTCGAAAACAACTCTCGATCATCAGCAGTTGCAGTCTCTTTTCCTTGTTGTTGTTCCAACTCTTATTCATAATCATTATCTTCTTGCTCAGAATCTAAAACATCCTGACAGTCTTCTTCCTTAGGCACATGCAATTTTTTAAGATATGCTTGCATATGAACCCCCTTGCTAGCCCTGATGTTCTCTTCGACTTCTTCAGCATCTTCAAACCAGTGTCTTAATGATGAATATTTCCTCTCTCTTGGGAGAAGGACCATCTCTGGATGTTGATCCATTACATAGTACACCATGGTAGCAGTCTCTGTGGGTCTGATCTCCATAGGCATACTATGATAAACAATGTAAAACCTCATGTTGAAGACAGCCAAGGATTACTCGTCCCCTCTCCTCAAGGAATTAAATTCAAACCAATATTTATCAAGGGACTTGTTCTCACCCCAACACTTTAAAAATGCATGGCATAGCTCAATCCAAGAGCCAATAGAACCGGCTTCTAGACATCTAAACCACACAACAACATCTCCAGACATGGATTGTGAGAACAACCTCATGGCAACATCATCATGAACAATCTCAAATTGATTGACAAAGCTCTCAAAGGCCTCCAAATTCCTCTCAGTTGTAACATGATCCTCTCCAGAAAACCGAGGAAGATACTCAAAGGAATAACGAGGATAAGGATGAAGGTCATGTGGCAACCTTAAAGGTTTAAACAACTTATTTTTTATTTTAATTTGAAAATCAATGGGTTGGTCATGAGGATTAACAAGTTGATGGCAAGGCTCAGCAGGAATAACAAAGGGTAACAAGATTTGAGAAGACTATGAATTATTTTCAACCTCCTCAGGGCTACAAGGGTGATCAATTTCAAGAGGAGATGCAATACAGATCTCACTTTTATGAATAGGCAGAGTTGAAGACATGAGAACGATATCTACAACACAAGAAGAGGGCATGTTTTCTTCTTCCAGGGATGGATAAATAAAGAAAGGCTTATTATCATCTAAATAGAGAAAGCAGAGGATAATCATCTTTATATGTGAAGAGAAAGAGAGAAATGAGATGATAAACAAGAACAGGATTTCATGAATAAAGCTCATAAACTGATACCTGGTCTTCCCCTTCGGTATGGTCATCTTTCTATCAACAGGATCCTCCCTAGTGGAGTCTTCGATAGTGGAGTGACCAGGTGCAAGTTGCAATCTTCAATGATTCTGATGTCTGATGCACCTTCAGAATCAGAAGCTCGTTGTCATTCTTACCCAGGGAAATGTCTTCAATTTTTTCCCCGGCAACGGCGCCAAGAATGTTAGCACTGAGAGTCACACTCGGATTGCGGGAGGATAAGCTCAATACCCATCAGAGTTTTTGGTGGATGTTGGTTTTATATGAGTGGAGGTAAATGGACAAAACTCAATATATGAATGATGTTCAACACAAAACTAGACAAGAAATGCACAGGGAAGTGAGGGCCAAAATTAACTTCAGTCAGTGAATTGAGTTTAAGTGTGAGTAGAGAGAAGACTTAGTAACAAAGGTGGACAAAACTGTTATGGGCATCATGCCTTCAAGCAGCTTGGAGAAGAAAAATTCAGACTCGATATCACTCTTAAGCTCAAGCTTCAGACACTGAAATATGTCCAAACAACACATTCACAACAACACAATGATTAAAGCTACATCACCATGTCGCTACAACAACTCGACTGGATCCTCCATGCCCGAGCCATTTAGTGTAAGAGGGGAAAAGATCACAAGGAAGCTAACTAAAACTAGGCTTATCCTCCCACAATCTGAAGGTGACTCTCAGTGCTAACATTCTTGGCATCGTTCCCCGGCAACGGTACCAAGAATGTTAGCACTAATAGTCACCCTCAAATTGCAGGAGGATAAGCCCAGTACCCATCAGAGTTTTTGGTGGATGTTGGTTTTTTATGAGTGGAGGTCAATGGACAAAACTCAATATATGAATGATGTTCAACACAGAACTGGACAAGAAATGCACAGGGAAGTGAGGGCCACAACTAACTTCAGTCAGTGAATTGAGTTTAAGTGTGAGCAGAGGGAAGTCTTAGTAAGAAAGGTGGACAAGACTGTTATGGGCATCAGGCCTTCAAGCAACTTGGAGAAGAAAAACTCAGACTCAAGATCACTCTTAAGCTCAAGCTTTGGACACTAAAATATGTCCAAACAACACAGTCACAACAACACAATGATCAAACCTACATCACCATGCAGCTACAACAACTCAACTAGATCCTCCATGCCCAAGCCATTCAGTGTAAGAGGGGAAAATATCACAAGGAAGCTGACTAAAACTGGTCGTGATACCATTGCAATCAAACCTACATTACAACAGCATAACAACCCTCGACCGGATCCTCCATGCCCGAGTGTTTTAGCACAGTTTTTACAAAGAGATGAAAAGAGGTTGACTTATATTAATCTGAAAGTCTCAAATCCGATACATAACCAGAGAACAGTTTTGGCATCAAAACATTATAAAATAGGGAGCTCTGCTCAACCAGTTGACGACCTTAACAAAATATCAAAACTACTTATTTATACTTTGAACAATTCGCCACTACCAGGAATGTGATCTGATAACTACATTCAAATCATTGCGTTTGTGAGTTCTTTTGTTAGATTAAAAATGCACCCCTCTATCATACGCGAGCTCAGATCGGCATGGGTTTTGCAGGAAAATCTGCCCACAAGGGTGCCATGGGCTGACGGTTCAATCCCCACGACCAAGCCTTTCATGCCTTCCATTTATGGAGTGAGTCGAGATTTCAACCACCAGCTCTATTTTCATTTACTGCCTCCTCGGAGATTGAACAAGACCTAATGCTCAGGGGGCAGCTACGAGCTGCTCTCGGATAGGATGCCATATAAACACGAGATTGTGGGGTCGTCACAAGCGGTTTGGATTCGGAACGCTTTTGGGCCTGCAATCCATCACATTTCATCACGTAGCATTTTCCCCATACCATGGTTTCCATTGTGGGACCGCTCAAGAAAAATATCACCCGAGCATGTTGCGTCCCCGCAATGAACTATGGTCGTAGCTCTGGTCCCGATCTATGATCTGAGCGCACCTGCTAGATTTAGCGCCATTACCAAGCTTAATTGCCCACCAACTTTAGGATCTGCCAAAAGTGTGCCTTGGGATGGGGCGCTAATTTTGGCGTTGAACAATAACAACTCTCAGAGGATGATCTGATGTGGAGGCCTGACATCACCATGCTGATATGTCCGCGGACGGAGAGGTGACATGTGTCACTCGAAAACAGGAAGAAAGCATGTCTAAAACGCTTGAAATGAGTGCCATGTGTCAGCGCTAGACGGATTCCACGTGTTTGTGCCAATGGTTGCCATGAACTTGGTGCTCCAGGGCTTGGGCACTAGCTATTTTTCCTTTGTCTCCTCTATGTGCTTTTACCCGGCGTTGGCGATCCGATGATGCATGTCTTCTTGAATCGAACGGTCGAGAATTAATTCAGGTCTCAGGACTCCAAGAAAATCAAATCTCAAACTTGGGCTTCCAAGGGATTTTACCCAGAGTCATAGATCTTATGAACGTGTGGCCCTCCTGAGATCAATGACCGAGATCCACTTCGGGTCTCCAGGCTCTGAGAAAATCGAAACTCAAATCTTGCTTACCTTCTGTGCTTTTACCCGGAGCTATGGATCTGATGACACGTGGCTATTGTTGAACAACGTCTCAGATTCACTTCGGGCCTTCGGCCACTTCGAAACTTTGGCCACTTCGGCCACTTCAGCACTTCAGGCGCTTCAGCACTTCGGCCACTTCGGCGCTTCGGCACTTCGGGACTTCGGGCACTTCGGCACTTCTGGACTTCAGGCATTCGAGACCTTGACGCTTTTCTCATTTTAAAACTCCTGAAGTAAAACTCCCAGAGTGATAGATATGATGACGTGTGGCATTCTGGATTCGGATGGCTAAGATCCCCTTCGGGACTCCGGGACTTCGGGCCTTTGGGAGGCACTGTCGCTAAGATCAATGGCTCCCTACTGATTTTGAGATCAATGGTCCACGATTGCTTCAGGAGTTCGGGCTTCGGCTCTCCGGAAGTTTTATGCACTTCTCACTTCGAAACTCTTGTAGCTCATTTCCCCAAACACTTGGATCGACTGCCACCTATCCCCCTCAAGATCGGACGACTCATGTTCACTTCAGGTTTCGGGACTTTGGACCTTTGACAAACAACTTTAACAGTATTTCGAACCTTTGGTTCCTGCGAACCGTCGATCTGATATTCTCAGGAATGTCTAGCACTGACGTTGATCTCGCATATTGTTTGTATTTCGAGCCCAAAATGGACTACTCTGAACGTTGCGCTTTAACGTTTCTTGTGCAAACCGCGACGAACTTGAACAACCTACTATCCTTAACAACTATATAGGATAACACTCCCTATAATAAACCCATTAATGAGTAAAACAAATTAACCTAATTACGTTTTGCTCGACTCAAAATTAACTTAATAAAAAATAATATAGAAACAAAGTGAAAACATTCCCTTATGTATACCTTCAAACATAATAACAATCATAAATTAAATAAATAAAGAATATCATGATTTTAAAAAA
The DNA here is from genome assembly GCA_009831015.1 of Picea engelmannii. Classification (NCBI taxonomy): domain Eukaryota; kingdom Viridiplantae; phylum Streptophyta; class Pinopsida; order Pinales; family Pinaceae; genus Picea; species Picea engelmannii. Next base: position 16,798 of record ML809136.1, on the reverse strand, counting down.
CAACAACCCTAAACTAATAAAGATTCACTCCAAGCTAAATAATGCATTTTGTACTTTTTGTCTCCCATTCACTCCCATGTCATACTTTTGATTTCTTATACTTTGTCCCCTTACAAAATCATATTACTTTCACATGTAACGAGACAAGGGAATCATGTTCATAATGGTATTAATAATTATTTTTACAATCTTAAAATTAAAGGTTTTATTATTTTAAATCATTATAAAACGTACCTTATAACTTTTGTGTCACCATTTTCGACAATGTTGTTTAAGAATGTGACGCTACCAGGATCCACAATTTAACACCCAAATTGTCAGATGACGTGTCATAATCAGTGGATCATACTATTTTGCCATAATACGGTGACATGTCACATTTTCATGTGTATATATATATATAACATCCAAATTGTCGGATGATGTATCATAATCAGTTGATCGTATTATTTTGCCATAATACGGTGACATCCACATGAATATATGTATTTATGTGGATGTGGCATGTGACCGTATGATGACAAAATAGTACGATTAGTTGATTATGATACGTTATCCACATCCACATGAATATAATATATATAGAGAGAGAGAGAGAGTTTGTGTAGAAAATATGAGAGGAAGGAAAAAAAAATCGAGACGGTAAAGTTGGAAGCAGGGATGGAATTTGATAGGTTAATTTGATGGGAAATTTGTCCATCAAATACGGTTAATTTTTTTTCAAAATCAACATATTTTTTCGTTAACATTATTTAAATGGGTATTGGAGTTGTCAAAATCGTCAAATTTGACAAGCTATTTAGTTTTGAAATTCCAACTCTAGTTAGGAGCAATGGATGAGACATTGTATACTTAAGATTTTACAATATATATTAGTATATGTTTTATACTAATTTATTTGGAATCTGGGATTCTTGTCCAAATTGATTGCAGAAGTATTGTTAACTAGAAGAGGAGTAGAATTCACTTGTTTCTCCTGCAAATCTTCAAGTATTTTCCTTAGTCACACAATCTCCTTTGTTGCTTTTGCACCTGCCACATATTATGCCTTTGTTGTGGAATCAGTTGGAACTTCAATTGTTTGTGTGATCTCTAGGAGACAGATCTTGATCCAAGACTCATGAGATAGCTTGAAGCTGATACTCCATTTTCCTTATCTTCGGCAAAGTCTGAATCAAAATATCCGATCAAGTTGAAGTCATCCACCTTAGAGTACTTGAGTCCAAAATATTGAGTTCCTTTCAAGTATTCCAGAACTCTTTTTGCAACAGACCAATGTCCTTCACAAGGCTTTTGCATGAACCTGGAAAGAATCCCTACAACAAATGAAATGTATAGTCTAGTGGTAGTAAGATAGATAAGATTTCCCACAAGTTATCTATACTTGGTTGCATCCTCAAATTCATTCCCTTCTTTTGATGTGAGTTTTTTTTCCATTCGAGTAGAAACAGGATTGCACTCTTCCATGCCAAACTTGTTCAACGGTTCTCCAATGTACTTCTTCTAGGAGATGAATATGTACCTTGGATTTTGAATCACCTCAATTCCCAAATAGTAGTGAAGATGCCCCAAACTTGTCATCTTGAAGCCTTTCTTCAACTCTTTCTTTATGGATGGAATGTAGCTCTCGTTGTTCCTTGTTATCATCAGATCATCTACATATACTACAAGATATACAATTGTTTTTCCAACTTTCTTGACAAACAAAGTTGCATCGTCAAGATTGAAATGCTTGAAATTCAATTTCAAAAGATGCTCAGTTAACTTTTCATACCATGCTCATGGTGCTTGTTTCAAGCCATATAAGGATTTTATGAGCTTGCATACCTTATGTTCTTGTCCCTTCACAACAAAGCCTACTGGTTGAGACATGAAAACATTATCTTTCAAGTCTCCATGGGATATTCATATCTCTTCATATCTGGCAATATTTTGGAATTCGATGAATATATCATCGTTGAAATTGCAAAATCAGTTGTTGAAATTGTGAATTGGTTTATTTAGGTGAGTTTAGAGCATCAATTTTAGTCTGAGATTGTATTTTGAGATGCATGAGATTGCAGTTTCAAGTCTGATGGGTTTTCACGTGTAGATTTTGATAGTTTTTGTGTAAAAACAAGGGGCAAAATAAGTTCCTCTTATCTCACGCCTAATTTTTTGTCATTCTAAATATAGATGTCACATCTACGTGAATGTATTTAGTTCAAGTTGTTTCCCTTTTGATGTATATTGTTCCATTTGCTTCCCTTTTGATGTATATTGTTATATTTGTTTCCCTTTTCATGTTTTTTTTAAACCAAAACTCGGGAATTTGTATTAAATAAAGGTTGCAGCAAAGTTACAACAAAAATGGATTCTTGCCAGAAGTTTGCGCACAAAAAAAACATCTTGATTCAACCTAAGGTTGCCATATGAGGGCAACTTCCAGTACATCATTATTCTAAAGTACCTAGTAGTATATACTTGACAAAAGATACCTAATATCTGAAGAACTTGGAAGAGCGTATATGATTAAGAGTCGAAGAGAGAGCCAACTAGATGTTGCATCCTCATCTTTTGCCACTGGTCGTGGAAGTGCTTTCCTGTTTTTGCCTATGCCTATTGACTTTGTGCTTCATTATCCTTCTCCGACTGGTCAAGGAATGAATTTGCAGTATGGACCCAATTGTGTGGTTCAAAGCATTTCTTAGTAGTTAATTGAACAAGAAGATGGCGCTTTCCTTAAATTGCCAGATCTCCAATGCATTAATCTGTGTTTTTTGTTGCGGAAGGATAGCCATGATGACCTCCACTTGAGAATTGGAATTGAATGCCTGAACTGAAATCTTCTCAATAATTGATTAGAGAATGTTGCCATGTTTCCTTATGGAATCTTCATGTCCCTGCATGGCTTTCCTAGTCTCCCTAAGTTCCTTGTAATTCATAAGTCTAGCACCGATATCCTGACCAAGTCTCAATGAGAATAATCCCTTGTCATCGATGGTATCTAAGTTACAAACCAAACCCAGCCTAATGTATACCAATCCAGAAGTGAGGCTGACACTCTTATACTCAAAATTCCCAGGTCGAACCCAGTCAAAGCCACAAATGCTAGATGAAAAAAAAAAGAGCCAACCTAAATTCACATTTAAATAGATCATACCTATTTTCAAACTACATCTTCTAACATAGGCTTAGAGAAAGGATTATTGAACCTCAAACCAAGAGGGTCGAGTGAACTCCACCGAAATTATTTCAACATGAAAGCCAAAAACACCAGAGAGAAAAGACAGAGCAACATCGAATGTGGTTCAAAACTTACAAATTCCCACTCAAGCTCGGACCTCCAACACCTAAACATATAAACAACCAAACTCCAATCCATTATCGCACCTTGATTACGTCGCACCTTAGCAAATTATTTGCCAAACAACATGAGAATGGATACAAGCATGTAACAGTAGTGCACAAGTCTCATTGCATAAATTCATGCTTCGTGGGAGCTAAGTGGCGTGCAGCGCTCCATATGCTAATTTATTAGATTGAAACATGGACACTTCATGACTAATTCAAAACATTGTTTGAAAGTACTCCTTATCGTTGATGATTATAGTTCCAACCTTTTTTTCTAAAGTTTATTTAAAAGCACCAAACCTTTAAATAAACTTTATCATATCTAATACTATGAGCAAATACCATAAATTACATATAGTAAACCCATATAAGTAAATCAAAATTAACCTAATTCTTTTTAATTGAATCAAAATTAACTTAAAATAAAATAATATTTAAACCAAAATAAAAATAAATAAAAAATCCCTTATTTATACCTTCAACATAATAACAAAATTAACCTAATTCTTTTTAATTGAATCAAAATTAACTTAAAATAAAATAATATTTAAACCAAAATAAAAATAAATAAAAAATCCCTTATTTATACCTTCAACATAATAACAAAATTAAGCTCATGCTACCCAAAATATATATATATATATATATATATATATATATATATATATATATATATATATATATATGATTAAAAAGAACAAACCCTAAAGATTCACTCAACTCAATAATGCATTGTGTATTATTGTCCCCCATTCAATCCCTTATCAGCCTTTTTGACTTCTTATACTTTGTCTCCTTACAAAATCATACCACTTTCCCATATAACGAGCGAAGGGAATCATGTTGATAATGTTATTAATAATTATTTTTTAAATCTAAAATTAAAGATTTTATTATTTTAAATCATTATAAAGCGTACCTTATAACTTTTGTGTAACCATTTTCACAATGTTGTTTAAGAATGTGACCCTACGAGGATCCACATTTTAACACCCAAATTGTCGGATGACGTGTCATAATCAGGTGACCATATTATTTTGGCATAATACTCGAGATTGTTACATCCACATGAATGTATTGTATTGTTGAGTTATATATAGGCATGTGGCTCATGTAGAAAATGTAGAAAATATGAGAGGAGAAATTTTTGTGAGACTTTAAAATTGGAAGCCGGATGGAATTTTACACGTAAATTTGATGGGCAATTTGTTCGTTAAATATAGTTAATTTTTTTTAAATAGTCAATGATTTTGTTAACCCTATTCAAATGGATATTGGACTTGTTAAAATCGTTAAATTTGATAAGTTGTTTAATTTTGAAATTCCAACATTGGTAAAGTAATGTATGAGACATGATATCGTTAAGATTTTAAAATATATATTAGTATATGTTTTATACTAATTTATTTAGTTAATAGTTACTTTATTAAATAGGGGTCGTAGGTGTAGGGGGTCATTCTTAGTTACAAGGAAAATCAAGAAGTTAAGAATGAGGCTTGGGTGGGGTTATCAATAATCAAGTCGAGGTACTAACTCTTTATCAAGGGTTAAAGATTCTTGACCTGAGACGAATAAGGAAATTAATTGTCACTAGATATTCAACAATAACTATTAGACACATGTGTTGCTCTTCTTCATCCATTGGCAATTATGTAGCAAGGCCCATTCTGTGAATCGAAAAAGAGGCCAGCTACTTTAATTCTATAGAGTATTTTCATGTTCTAACAGATTGAAATCGACAGACTGACCATTTGGCCAATCAGGCCTTTCACTTGGAAAGCGGAACCCTTAGGTCAAAAGGATGGTATCCTTCTCCCCAATTTCTTAATTCCATTAGAATGAATAAATCAAAGTTTTGCATGCCACTAACTAACCAAGCCAAGTGACACATCAAATTTAAGTCAGGAGGACAAAAATCAAATGCCATCATACCCCCCGTACCATCACACACTCTGAGTTTAATGGAGGAGCAACGTTTTCAATTTGGTTTTATTGAGACCTCGGACTGATCCAGGTGGATATCGGGGGCCACCCACCTTTTCCAAATGGCTCAAAACAATTTTCTGGCCATTTTGGCAATTTACTATTTTTAGCAGGTTTTAACTTCCGGGGCCATTTTGAGGGTCTAAATGAAGTTTTTTCGAGATCGAGGTTCTCAATGATAGCCAAAGGCATGATTGAGCCCCCAAAATGAATCTCCTCGACGATACCTTTCCAACG
>ML809136.1:0-11195 GCA_009831015.1 Picea engelmannii | reverse complement strand
ATTCCTGATTATTGTAAAAAGGCCTCCAGAGCCTCATTGTAACCATCTTCTTGCGAATGCGAGTAGCCATCACATCTCTTCTCAGAGATAAGCTGCCACCATTCTAGCGAGTCTTTCACTCTGTATTTTTACAGTCTCTGTACCTTTCTCTGATTAATAGAAATCGTGTATTACTGTATATTTGTGTCTATGGTTGCATCTCTGATACATTCCTATTATATTATTGAATATCTGCAATATCTTTGTGCATTTCTTTATTATATCTCCACTCTCATTTCGTGCAGAAAATAATCCGGATCAGGTGGGATAATGAATCCTATGTTCTTCGCATTTGCTCTAGGTGGTTGGCTTCTAAGAGGCTTCTATCACGTCAACCTTGTCCTGGAAGCATCGCTCCTCAACACGTGTATATTGTTTACTTGGAAGCGCCCTTTCTCAACCCTGGAAACAAATGAGGTTAGTCACTCTATTAACTATACATTTACAATATGTTCCCTTCGGTTTTTTGGTAACAAATTAATGGTGGAAATAGAGTGGTTATCAATGTTGGCAGAAGATTTTAAAAAGCAGGACTAGAATTGACAAATTTTAAGTAGTTCTCTTTGAAGCTTAGAATGCATCGGAAATCATAACCATCTAGGGCATTACCCTTTGTGTGAGATTATAAGCATTCATCCTATAGTTTGAAGATGGGGCTCTTATTGCAAATAATAGGACTTATGTTTTCTCTACTACAAGAATAATTCATGCGCAAGAGGAAAATCATAGCTATGGGTTAGCAGATATAATGGAGATTTTGTTGGTGTAGAAGAGACAAATTGAGAATTTAGAGGAGGAGTGCAATGTTTTGTGTCATTAAGTTTCAAATTCGGATAAGAGGCCTCAATCAACTATCTCCAACTTCATAATGTCTATCAGCTTATGTGTTTAATAAAACAATTAGGAGGAACATGTTTACCAAATTCCCATAGATGTGGACATGGATGGCACGGACTAAGATCCCTACCATTCTCATGTGGAACAAGAGGAAGAATACATCAAACTTGCTTTTAATTAGATCCAAGTTTTATCATGTTTTTTTGCAAAGTTAGTCTAGTTTTAGGTGTCTTTTATACTAGTAGAATCATTTGGACATCCTTTACAAAGGATAGTATTGTTGTTGTTTTTTTTTGTATTTAACTTGTTTTTGAACAATTCTTAAACTATAAACTATGTGGCAGTCCTTTCTCTTTTTGTGTTATTATGTTGTCAAATGAAGCTACTTTCTGATACAAAAAATATCTATTCTTATTTAAAATAAAAAATAAAAAATCATGATATATTATTAAGAGCTTAAATCATGATATATTATTAAGAGCTTTACATTAGAAAGTTGTCATCTATAATGATGGTAAAACTTTGCTTCAAAATCCCCTCTTACGAATTTGGCACCATGTCAAAAAGTTGGTATGATTAACTCTACTTTGAGAAATGAAACATAATAATGTATTTTAAACATCCCTTTTTTTAATGAATTTGGCACCATGTTAAAAAGTTAGTGTGATTAACTCTGCTTTGAGCTTTGAGAAATAAAACATAATAATATATTTTAAACATCCCATTTTTGTAAAACTAGTCTCAAAAATGTGTAATCTAAAGAGTTGTCCTTCATAATTTGAGCCAAGCATTATGCTTAGATTTTTTTTTTAACTCTTTACGTTTCTTCCCACTATAAGTTGGCAATGTTTCCTTCTTGTACTATGTATATTTATGGGATATAACAGTGGTTCTATTTTCTAAAATAATCATTTTTATAATGGTTGGTTTCCTTACTCTACATTGTAATATCTTGCCTAAAATGATCATTGACCTTTCGTCAAAGGGATTCCTTTTATGCTTCGGTACAAATATTTTTTTCCTACTAAAGCATAAGCATTTCGATTTCGATGGATGTATTAAAGATAGAGCACTTTCCATTTGGTCAAAGTTTTACTCAAATTTTCGGGTTATTAATTTGAGCTTGTGTTATACAACCTCAACTTTATGTACAGATGAAAGATTCTAACCAACCTCACCTTATGGAATCCCAATGCTTGCCACCACTCGATGATTCGATGTGGGTCTTGTAGGTAGTAGTCTCTTCTTTTTGTTACAAGACCTTTTGGACATATATCAACTACCATCAAAACAACAAGTTAGCATTGAATTTTGTTATTTTTTTACGTTTGCTCAGATCCCTAACCCAACAAATTGACCAAATGCAAATCAACCTTTATTCCTTAAAATTTTCATAGTTTTCCATTGATAATCTCCATGAAAAAGAAAAAAAAAAGTTAGAACTCCTCCTAACCATGTGCATGGGAGATAGGACGGTGTTGATAAGGCATCTCATGTGCATGGGAGATAGGATGGTGTTGATAAGGCATTTCATATTATTTAACGAAAATATTTTACACATCATATTACAACATTAATGGTCTTTGAACTAAATGATGGAAGAGCTAAAGACATTAATTTATATTTTGAAATCCAAGACTTGTTAAAATTGTTCTTTTCAATCCATCCAAATGTTAGTTCTAGATAACTCGAGCGGTAATAAGGAGGAGGCATTGAATGTCATAATGTTGAGAAATCTTAAAACTCCCAAAAATATCAAAATGATTTTACTTTATTCATTTTCTTCCTTAAAAGGGTCAATGTTTGCACAACACTCAAGGAATGGTCACCTAACCCCATGGCTTTCCCTAGACTTTCTTATCCATGTGTGTTGATGTGTGTTGAAGATCAAAAATTTGAATTAGCCCTAAAAGGGGGTGAGTTTGAATATAAATATCATAATCCCCTTTGTTAGTAAAGGGGCATTATACTTTTGAAGAACTATAATGTTTTTCCTTAATTTGAAGGCTATTCAACCTCTGATTGGAAGGGATAAACCACTACCTAAGATTATTTTGAAGTCTTTAGCTTCACAAGAGACTAAGGCATGTTTATCTTCCCCTTTTAAAAGTGGATCAACCCCGATGGGAGTCTCTTATTCAAAAATCTTGAGAAAATAATTTAAGGAGGATTTACCAAGTATGAATCATGTTAATGAATCTCAATCTCATCATCATGGACACTTCATTGTCAAGAAGGTTGTCTTATTTATTTTAGGCAGGAAATGATGGAGCCAAAGGAATTTTATTGCACCTATGGTCTAATATCTCACTCCAATGGATTTTGGCCTCAGCTCTCAAACTTGCATCATTAGGTTTATTAGGTGTGGAAGCCCCTTCTTCGAGAGGAATGTGCATTTACCCATGTGTTTGTGGGTTCTCTATTGTGGAGTTTGACTCCACCAAGGACCGAGAGTACATCCTCTATTTTGATCTTTAGTTCCTCGGATATGTTAACTTATGCTTGAAACCTTGTTAGCCTACATTTGATCCCTCTGGAGACTCTTTAACTTCAATACCAGTGTGGGCTAGGTTCCCAACCTACCTTTTCAATTCTAAACATGGGATATTTTACCATTCACAAGAAATGCTCAAAGGAAAATCCATTGTAGTTCTCTTAAAATCATGGAAACACACATCACAATCTATGTCAGCCTATGTAATAAAGTGGATTCACAATTAGGTTACTCAAAAAAATATGGATTAAAATGATTGAACAAGTTTAGAATAAAAAACTAGATTTTGAGCATGCAACTTTCAAATACACCTTGTATTTTTTATACAAGTAGTTATTAGCTTCAAGTTAACATCCTTGTTTTGTTCTAAATTTTCAAAAAACTGCCATAAACATTTTATGGAAAGTGAAAAAAATATATATATATATATTCACTTGATTACTTGATGATAGCATGCTAAAACGCATCACCGTTTAATGGTACTTAACAAAGATATTACAATAAGAAAGACTTAGAAAAATCAATTCATGATTTGATACATCAAAATAGGATCAACTAACCTCTACACATTGACATCCCTCTTAAAAGGATTAATCGGAAAGAAAAAAGAAAAGAAATAATCTCTACTTAAATGTGTAAAACAACCAAAACCAAAGATGGACTGAAATGACGAACAAAAAGATAAAATTCAACTATATGACTTTTTACTCAAGTAAACCAGTAATCCTTAAGACAATGACCTTCATAATAATTGATGATAAAGATTACAAAGTGCAAAGGTGGATTCTAAAAGATGCATATTATGGAAACTCTCCTTAACATTATTTGTTGGTATAATATTTCAAGATTTTGTGAATAGTTTGTAGGGCATAAATGTTTTACTTTTAAAAGCTAAAATGTATTTCTAGCTTTTGGAATAGTTTGTATGACATAAATGTTCTTAATGGAGACCCAATCAAGTTGTACTCAAGTAAAATAGTTTCGAGTACAAAAACTTTTTTAATTATATTATTAAATAATAAAATTTATAAATAAAAAGTTGGAGTCTAAAAGATGTATATTGTGGAAAATAAGATGAACGTATTAGTTGATATGATATTTTGGCTTGTGTTAATATAGTTTTTTTAAGAATAAATGTTTGTATCTTCCATAAATGAAGTTACTTAAATGTTAAAATGTGAATAATAAATTTGATAGGAGACTATGAGAAGTTACTTAAATGTTAAAATGTGAATAATAGATTTGATTTCTTGTTTTTGTGAAAGTGTGAAATGCTCAAAGGAAAATCCCCAGTCTTGATGCCTTTGTGATATGTTTGATAGTTTGGGCCTCACTCAATTTATTTGCTAGGTTAGGCCCGGAAACTGCACCAATCAGTTTACCCTGGGTACCATCCTCGGAATGAGGGTAAGTGCCTAGGGTTTTCCTATGATCTATATTTCAAGGAAAATAAAAGCATGGAATTTTTTTATAATTATTTTCTCTTTTTTTTTCCGAAGGAAAAATATAGTAATTTTATTAGCGTTTATAACAAAATTACAATAGTATATGTCAATGGGGCATTCTAGCTGACAAGTTTTGTGCACATATGCATTGTTGTCCCCGTGGACTGCATCTAAGAAACAAAAGAGTTGTATATATAAGATTACCAAAAGGATTTGATTTTTCTGTATGTTGTCTTTATACATAACCAGAAAAGTAAACAAAAAAAGTCATAACCATGTCTATTCCTCATAGTTCATCAATAACCTGGAAGTATTCAAAGTACATATATATGCAAGTAGTGAAATTACATTACAACATTTTAAAACGAGGATTCATGAAAATATTCTAAGGTGAGAGGTTGTTTAGTTTCCAATATTTTCCAGACACCTTTGTCTAGTGCCAATCTAGCTTTTAATAATTGGTCTTCTTTGACGTTTTTGTTCCTATAGACATGTTCAAAGGATATGTGAGTAAAACCATATAAGTTATGCTTAATATCTTGGAATAAGGGAAGTAATGTCAAATTTTACTAGTTAAAGACTCCATTCATCCATTAAATGACCAATAGGAAATCCCCATAAATATGAAGATGAGAAATGCCCTTTTCCTAGGCCAAGAATAGAGTGAACTTGAGAGCTATCATCTCACAAAAGTTGTTTATTTCATTTCCTGTGCTAGCAAAAAAGGAGATGTTGTGATTATTTGATAAATGAAGAACACCTTCAACTCCTCCTCGTGGAGGATTTCTTTGAGATGCTCCATCAAAAAATGCCCAAGGCATGTCTTTGTTTACAGGGTCTAGAAGAGTCCTTACAAAAGAGTGTATCTTTGTATGTTAAGTAAATGTTGATAGGATATTTATGCTTTTCATGGAACATTTTAAAGGGATGATTTATTTATCTTAAAATAGCATTTGGTTCCTTTCTAACCAGATCCCCCAAGCAATGGTAAGTGGAAGAGCTTTATAATTTGAGGTTGTTGAGTTGAAGATCTAAGATTATAGAGCTGCATCTATTAAGTTACCTTTCCATTCATTTTTCAACCTTGTAATTCTATCTTCCTCCTTCCAAACTTCTAAAGTATAATTGAAATGTAGGATAAGGTGAGAGTTTGTTATAGCCTCACTCTTACATAGGAAACATTTGTATGGGCCTTCAAAGTTCCTCCTTTGTACTTTATCCCATGTGAGTTCCTTATTGTTTAAAAGAAGCCACATGAATATTTTTTCTTTTGTTGGACATTTGAGTTTCTAAAGATTTTTTCCCCACCAATATTGTGGGGTTTCCCTATCCTCCTAGGATAGAGATTTTCATCTGAACTTTGGCTCATAATTTCCAATCGGATTCAGTGACCAAACAAGTTGATCATATTGTTTAAGTAGAGTCACAAAGGAGATTCAAAGGATTTTTACATAATATTTCCCCGTTGTTGCACCTTCTTTAAGCTTGATTTCTCTCTAGGATAACCATCTATGTTGCCCTTTGGTTTGATTCCATTGAAAAATTTGTCTTAAAGTGTAGAAACCTTTTCTTTGGAGCTCGCAAATAAGATGGGTTGGGAGTTTATAATCTTCTTTACTTTCGATCTAAGGGTATATTCCAATGAGCACTTGTTCTCCACTTCCAATTTTCCAAACTAGCCAATTTCCAATCAAGGGGAAAGCAGACATAATTGGTTTCCAAATCATTGTAGTATTTTACAATTTCTTATGAGGCTTGCAAATCCAATCCATAATGGATTCCTGTGAGAAATATTTTTCCTTGGTCGCTTGTGCCCAAATCCCTATGCATTGTATGAGCCTCCAATATTTTTTAGCTACAAGGGATTTTGAGAATAAGAAGATGTTTTTCGGCCACTGACCTCCAAGAGATTTCGAGACTACTGGTCTTTTCCAAGAGGTAAGTAACAACTTTTTCTTCCCAACTTCTCCAGACCAAAGGAATGGAAAACATAGTTTCCTAATCTTGTATAGGATACCTTTCAGAATAAAAGCTAGTGTCATCCAATAAACTAGGATGTCTTCTAGCACTGCCTTGACCAGGGATAACCCGCCATCTCGAGAGAGCCAATGATTGTACCAGGGGTTTGATTTTTTTCCAGCTTAGCTAAAATCCATATCTAGTCATATTTCGTGTATCGATTTGCTTTTAGATGGAATCCAATGTATTTGAGTCCATCTTCAAATTCTCTCATTTGATAAGGGGAGATTTGAGAGATGCCAATCCTTTCCAACTCTTAGAGTCCCCAGAATATCAAAGTGGGTTTTTCCATGTTGATTTGCATTCATTTGGCTTCATGGAAGAGATCTATGATCTCATGTAGTTTTTCAACCATGTTCCTTGAACCTTCATAGAATATGAATATGGCATCCACAAAGAGGTGGTGGGTTATGTTGCATGAAGAGCCCATATTTATACCTTTGAGGATACCAAAAACAATGGTTACCTTTAAAGATTTTTTAAGACCCTATTTTACCAGTAGAAAGAGAAGCGGTGATTGAGGATGACCTTGTCTTATTATGCATTCAAATTTAAAGAATGAGGATGTTGAACCATTGAGTAGAATAACAAAGGATATCAAGTTGATGCAACTTGGAACCCACATGACAAAGGCATGGTAGAACTTGAGATGAATGAGGATGAGCCTGAGATATAGCCAACTTACTCAGTCTAATGCCTTAGAGATATCTACCTTTAGAGTGAGGCATCTCTAATTCCTAGTTTTTGTTGAATGTATTCCTTCTTGTGCTACTCCTACTGCTTCATGTATATGTCTTCCTTGTAGAAACCCAAATAGCTCCAAAGAGATATGACTTGAAAGGATACCTTTTAGCCCATGAGAAATTATTTTGGAGATTATTATGTACACATTTTTACAAAGAGATATGGGCCTAAATCATTCAAATTTTGAAGGATTATTAGTTTGGGGAAATAGAGCAAGGAAGGCACTATTGAAAACAACAAGAATTTGACCTATGGTACAATTGTATTCAACCACCTTCAGGAGATTATTTTCAATGAAGTCATAGAAGCCCAGAAAAAATTCTATAGGAATTCCATATGGACCTGGACTTTTTTCCTTTTGAAAACCTTGTAAGGTTCTAAGAAGTTCTTAATTGGAAATTTTGGCCGTTAGTGCTTGGTTATCCTTTTGGTTTACAAAGCTTGGTAAGAAACTTGCTACCTTAAGGATAGCTTCAATAGTGGCTCTGGAATATTTCTTTAAAAGGGTGCTAAAGTAATGCACCCCCTCTACTGCCACATAAGAGAAATATGTTTCCTTGGATCCACCGGTATTGTCAATCCCCCAAACCATGTTGATGTTTTTTTAATTGTTGGCAAAATTGTGGAAGAATTTGGTGTTTTCATCTCCAGATTGCAACGAGTTTGCTCTACTTTTGATTCTCCATTCCTTTTATTTTTCAATTAGACTTTTCCTATGTTTGTCTTCAAGCATCTTAATTTCACCTTTTTGGTCATCCGTGAGAAAACCATGACCCTTTCCTAGATAACAAGTTTCCAATTTTGCCTCAATTTCTACAAGTAGTTTTTGTTGTTCTTCCTCTTTTCTCTGGACCAAATTATGGTAGATTGGTTTTATCACTTTAAGCTCTGGTAACACTATATTGGAGGGGTTTTGGGGGAGAAGGAATCATAGGGTCTCCAGCTCTCCTTAATATTCTCCAAGTGGGCCCCATCCTTCAACCATTCTAGATTTAATTTGAAAGGTTTGGGGGGTTTCTCCTGAAGGGAGACTGATTCCAAAAGTATTGGGATAGATGTGAATATCCCCATGTAGAGACCCAATATCGGAGCTGGAGGTTTTCTTCAAGAAAATATTCAAATACCAGGAAACAATCTAATCATTTTGCCACAAGAGCCTCCCTTATTCTCATATTTCTCCATGTAGGGTAGATTTTTTCGAGTTGAATGAATAACAACCCAATAGCCTCTAATTTGGAGATAAAAAGCTTTGTTAGGGGATCCACTTGTGCTGCTAGACCAAAACAAAAATTATGTTCCTAAAGAGAAATTTAGATCCCCCCCAACATCACTAAGCCATTTTGGAACTAGGATTTTTTTTAAATGGCTTCCCAGTAATCTCTTCGTTCTAAGTACAGACCATAAATGTTAATGCAAGTGATCTCCTTAACCAGGTCTCTTGACAACAAAGTAATTCCTAATCCTAACTAGAAGGCCCAGTTTTTTGTGAGGACTAGAGAGTTCATCCTCCATCCCATTATCAAGCCCCCTAATTTGCGTTGGGAATCAACTAATGAGGAATCCCATCCTTTCAAAAGAGGGGATACATATTTTATTACTTTTCCTCCTTCAGACATTATTTATTGTAATAGTATGATTGAGATATTATGAGTGTCCACCAATATTTTTATAACCCGTTTTTTAGGAGTTGGCCAATCCTCTACAATTCAAAGAACGGATAATCATGTGGAAGGCCCCTCTAGGGAAATTTCTCTAAGATCCCCAATCAATGACCATTGTTTTCCAGTTCATGTCGTTGAGGTTGTTTTCTTTTGTACCAAGGAAAGGAAGGATCTCCTTCCTCGCTGAGAAGGATTTGAATCTTTATCATCTATTGTTCCTAATCCCCCTACAACACTACCTGGAAATTGGAAGCTCCTTTGACCCTATAATGAATATTGTATTTTGAATCTTCGGAGGTCTGGATATCAGAGTGTGTTCTAGGGTCAATAGAGTGACCAATGGAGGTATCAAGTGGATTTGGTGATTTTATTTTTTCAGGTACAATGTCCAATCCCTAGAGGGGAACAAGGGGAGGGGACTAAGGAGAGTTTATCCTAGATTGACTAGAAAGAAAATCATATGTTGGAGATTCCACTTTTGGGGGTAGGTCCACCACGCAAGAACCAAAATAAATATTTTTTGAACTATGTAATGGAATAGGGGAAGAGGAGGAAATTGGACTACTCAAGCATTACAATCTACTCTTAGATGATATTGGGGAGTCATCGATATTTTCAGGTTGTTTTCCTTCTAGTGTTGAACCTGAATATCTAATGATTATTGGTGCTTCCTCCTTCTAATCCTTCTTCGAAGGTGATATAGGTTGAGCCTCTTCTTCTATGTTTCCCTTATAAACCCAAATATTCCTTATGAGAGGGAGAGAGAAACATTTTTCTAGGTGACCATTGAAGTGGAAACAACCACATTTGAAGGTTATCCCTTTGTAATCCAAGGCTTGGCAAAAAATCCCTTCCTTATCATGATAGAGTCCACCAGTCTTTTTGACAATTCCAGACCCACCAAGATGCGGGTCATTCCCATGTAGCCTAAACTCTTGTACAAGTTATCCACTTCATAAAAAAACCCTAAATCATTGCCAATTTCTTTAAATACAACATCTAACCACATAATTTGAGGTAAACCAGGGAGCCTAATCCATACAGGGACATATTCCATATGCTCAGTCTTAGAATCAAAATCTACTTACCATTTTTTTCAAGAATAGGACTTGGGATCCCCAATTCCATCGATACTAAAGGATTTTATTGGCATCTTTGCTTATTCTGAAAATCCAGACGAGCCATCCCTTGACTAAAATCATGCTATGGGAGACATATCCAACCAGTCTAGAAAAATTCTCTAAAGTCCATGCTTTTAAGGTTTTTGAGTTCATCCTTTTTCTTGGAAATCTCCCGACAATGGAAGAATATTCCATATGCATGATTTTATACAATTTAATTCCCTCCACCAACTCCAAATTTATGTCACTTTCCTTCCTTTTGATACGCTTCCTGTTCGTTTTTGCATTCCCCAAACCTCTCGATGTTGTCCCCTCCTGATTTGAGGTCATGGCTTTACCAGATGGGACTCCACTCATTAAATATCTAGACAACATTCTTCCTATGAAAGTTCATTGATGAAATCCCCTCTCTAAATTAATTGAATCTGAAGGCAGTGATAAGAGGTTACTTGAAATCATATCTGAAGCTATGCCATCATTTCTTTGAGTAGGGGATGAATCCCAGTGAGGAAAATGATTTGGTCGGGTTGAGTCTTATCTGAAAGGATAAACCAATGTGTCCTCCAACACCCCTTGATCGGGCAAGCTTTGAGATGCCCTCGTGATGTGTTTATAGCCTAATGGAACTGATGGGATAAGAGCCATGGGATTTAGCCTCATCACACTAAGTGTAGATGGTTGGAGGTTTTTCAAGTCTTGAATCATGGTTCCCAAGACAACCAAGGTATCTTCCTCTAGCAGTTGAGATCCATGTTATTTGATCTGATGAGGCATGGATTCAATTCCTTTGTACAACCCACCCACCCCGCAGCACTGCTCATATCTAGTGACCTCT
>ML809135.1:67313-83294 GCA_009831015.1 Picea engelmannii | reverse complement strand
ACCAGCAATACAGTTACACACTTGCAAGTTCACTGATCTCACTATCTTTCAATTTACATTCATACGCAAGTTATCATTTATGTGTTGTAGAATTATTACTTAAAGTGGTTATATCTCTTCATCTGGAGCACTTTACTTCCAAATATTTCATCTTTATTTTGTTATTTTATCTCGTGGTGTGATCCTTCAAGAAGTGCGCATCCACCTGGAGGCATTCTCTTGATTGGGTCTTGAGTGCTTTGCATCTCTTGGCCATTGAAAAGCAGTCCAACGGAGCTCTATCTGTTGTGAGCATGCTTGGCTTCATGTGTTGATCTCTTTGTCTTATGTATCTTTAATTCCTGCACATGTGAGCAAACTTGTGAGTATATTCTATATCTTGTATCTAGCCTTAATATGTATATCTGATTTATTCTTTTGTATCTAGTTGTATCTGTCTTATTGTAATACTTTGTAACTTATCTTGTAACAAACATCCCCCTAACTTAGTTGACCCCATTGCCCAATCTTAGGCACTAGTCTTAGTTGCCCTAGGAAGAGGTCTGACTCTCATACTTAGATAGTTTTATCATTCATTTGTTGATTGACATCTAAGGCTAGATTCCCCCTGACCTTTTAACCAATTAAAACCAACTCCTAGAACATTAAATATTAATCTCATATAGTAACTAGGGTCTGCCCCCCTTGGCTTCTCTAGGAGTTAGACTAGATGGAAGAGGTTCAAGTCAAAGTGACAGCGTGGACTTTGAACCTAGGCATTGTGCCTCCGAGGACACACTAAGTGAGCAGGACTTAGATCATGTTTGCAAGTGTGTATAAGGACGGAAACATTGTCATCATAAACCTCTGCACTGTGACGATGTCCCAAAGTGGGGACATTACAGTCCTCCCTGCTAGAAAATTTCTTGTCCTTAAGAAATAACCAAATCCCCTCAAGTATAATACCAGGATCCCATGTCCACCTGTTGGATACACAGTAGAATCCATCCAAGGATGAACAATCATACACTCTGCCCCCTAGGTCCCATATCAAGTCATGAACTGCTAGCCCCTGGGAAGCATAACCCTGAAATATACCAACTCCGGGAGTCTCCTGCATACGACACATGGACTCATCTCGGAATGAATCCATCCTCCAAGTCTCTACCAAGATCCATATGACCTCCATCAACTACTCATGTTGATGCCCGAATGAGGTGCTGCAAGATCTCTGTGAGACACCCTCAAGCAATGTGCTCCCCTCAACACTGAAGCTCAATGGAAATTTAGGACACTTTTCCCTTGCAAAGGTCCACTCGTCCTTGTCAGTCAGTGAAATGCTCAACCCTGCAATCCCTGGGTCCCATGCTAACCTTTGTCGAAGATCACCATGCTGGTCTTGCACTACTCTGACTACGACTATGTGCCCCCTGCATACATACTGGATCCTCCTCTCCTGGATCCCCAAGCTGAAATACTTGTGACCACCGGACCTGTTGTCCAGAAACTATATCTGTAAAGACATATCTGTAGAATAAGTACGAGTCCACCCATCTCCACATCCAATCATGATGATCAAGAGTGAAAAGTTGCCTTGCTCTGTTGGACAAATCCCTGCAGACCCACTCCAAACCGACCCCTGGTGGAGTGTGTGGCTCTCTGGTTCAACCTGGTTCACCATGTAGTGAAACACTCTGCTAACCAAGTGAACTCCCGGATCCCATGGCAGACCTGGAAGTTTATCACTTCCAATCTCCACTAACTTCTCTTGTGTCAGACTGATCACTGTCAGAAGCCCTCTATTCTCATCTTCTATCATCTGGCCTATGGTGCTCACCATCATGCACCAAGTCTCAGCTGGCTGCCTATGACGGTCCACTTCTATCCCGCTAGATGTTGTAAAAGTACTCCTGTCAGGTGGTCTCGGCCCACACACTCTCCTTGCCTTCATCCACTGTCTATCTCTCCTCATGCTGTCGTCCATGATAAAAGTGTCGAAAAAGGGTAACAGAGGCATCTGTAGCTGACTGTAGGACTGAAAAATACCACCTGCCTCAGTCAATCCCAAGGATTCAACCAAAAACATGTCTACCTGTACCCATGATAACTGCTCGTCCATAGCCATCACTAGACCCCAATGATCAGGTACAACCAGAAGTAACTCCTCCAACTGTTGGTCAACCAACCTCCATCTCTCATCTCTCATGCAACTGTTGATATGGTGAAGATGCTCTCTCATATCCATGTGCTGCTGCAAAGGAGTGACATCTGCATGCTCCCCTAAGTGTGTCTCCTCCCTGCAAGGCAATACACCCCTCTGAATCCCACCATACATCTCGGCAAGTCTCTGTGATCTATCACTCATCACTGCATGCTCCGATATACTCATGTTGTCTCCTGTAGACTCATGTTGTAACACAGATCCTGGGCGTACTGCTGGATCAACCTCTACATGGAGGTAAACCTCTCTCGGAACACCAATGGAAGTATCCTCCATCAACTGGTGCTCCTCTGCTAGATCACCAACATCCTCTAGCAATGTGACTGGGTGATACATCGGAGTGTCCACTAAGTTAGCTGACGTGGAGCTCTGACAAATCCCCTCAGGAAGCTCCTCTGATCTGGAATCTGATTCTTGAAGGGTTGTCTGTGTGCCTCTCAAGAATCCTCATGTGCTCTCCAACTCCTGAGTGAGTCGGTCCATCCCTAACTCCTGCTCCCTCAGAGCCTCATGATACATCTCACCAATCCTCAATAGGTAATCCATGTTAGTCAATAACTGTTGGTAATCGGTCCTCATCAAAGATACTCTCTCCCTGAGAGTATGAAAATCATCCATGGAAAATTCCTCATTTGAACTACCATGTGCCACTGATGCTCTCCAACAGTAATCTTCCATCAATGTATGCATGTCATCACTGCGCTTGGTGGTTGCCATGAACATATCCTCACTGACTCTCAACTATGCTACTAAGTGGTGTGACTCCTGATAACAGTCATGTTGAGGTGCCACCTCATATCCCTCACTACTAGTGTCAGTACTGCTAGTGTCAACTCTAGAATCCCCAAAAACACTCTCTGCATAAGATAACGTGTTGAACAACCCACTGTCTATTGTGCTGCTGGGTCCTCCTGTATGCCACTGCACCCCATCACTAGATGTTATCTCCCTCTGAATCACACTGTATCCTATATGCACAGTTGTATCCTCCCGTTCACTCACTCTAATACTATCATCTATGCATGGATCCCATATAGATGTGTCCAGACACGTGCTATGGTCATCTCGACTAATAAGGAGTGCATCCTCATCACTGCAGACCGATCCCAGAAGTAAGAGCTCCATAAACTTTTCAGTCTCCACAATCTGCTCAACTAATGGAGTCTCCAAAAGTTGTGACTCAATATCCTCATGTTGATTTGTGTGTGTAAGGTCAACTGTCTGTATGTCTGGTATCCCCTCCTGGATCTGTGGATCTGCATGACCATGGTGTGCATCCCTCACGTACGACTCCTCTATGCTATTTCTATCCTCATATGATTTGGTTGTCATAGGTGTTTGTAAATATGACAGATGTGTCACGACCACCCTAGGAAGTTGGTCATTTGTATGTGATAACACGTGTGAATCCTCACTAGTGTCACTACTCTGTTGAGGTGTAGGGTCATCAATGGTATGTGATATGTCTGCTGAGACACCAATTCTATCATCCTGTCCATATGACTTTCTATCCACTATACAGGGGTCACTATCCTCCCCAAGCGTGCTAGAATCATCATCCTCTGTGCAAGAGTCACTATCATTAGTCCCTGTGCAAGAGTCACTCTCATCATCGGACTGCTCCATATAAGCCTCAATCGATCCACCCTCACATGCCTCATCATCACTGTCATAGTGCACCTCAATAATATGCTTCTTACCCTTACCCCTACTCCTATGATCTGGTTCCCAAGGCACCTTGCAACTGTAGAAAAGTTGCATGCTCCTAATGGGTGTGGGGTTTCTAATGGGCGTGGGGGTCCTCCGAAAGGCTACTCTGATTTCCTCCCTTTCCTAGAGCCAACATGCAATCTAATTTTTGCTCCAACTAGGATTTTTTATAGGATTGGAACCATTGGAAGGTTATTAGCCCTTTAAAATTATTGATGGTTTCATATTCCCTCTCACACTCCTCAATCCTGTTAACAATATCCATCTTTATTGTAACTCTGCTAATCCCCATTGGCTGGAAGGAATTTAAGCTTTGATACCACTGTAATGTTACCAACCAAAATGCAAGGAACATCACGGTTTTGGGTGTCTTTTAAAACTTTTCTGGTTATGGCGTTTCGTCAAACATTTTGTTGATCTACTTTCTTTACATGTGTTCACTTGCAGGATAGCCTCTTGATTTTGGCCTTAGGGTTTTAGTTGATGATTTATACATGTGTTGCAACAATAAACAAGAAGATACAATCATGGAACATACCTCAACCATATGCAAGATCAATAAGCTGGTAGACAAGCCAAAACACTGCAGATCTGATCTTTATTTAATTATTTCATAACAATAGCAAGAACCTGATACAATGAGATGTCAATCTAGAATGCACATCAGATGGCTCCAATAAAGACAATAGAAGATAAGATCTGCTACAAAATGCTCCAATAGAAGATGCCACAAGCCTCCAAAGGCCAAATACTCAATGAAGATCAAGACAAGAGTGGATCTGGCCGTATGAAGTGCTAAGGCCCCAACTGAATGATGACACGTCTTGCTGGAATGCTGAAGCCCCTCAACAATTCGGCCCTGCTGCCAAATGTGTCCAATCACCTCAATAAATATGCCAAACAGTAGATCGGGTGAAGGAAAGAACAACCCAGGTGCTCGAATCTCCAAGATCCCTCTCAAACCCTATGGATCTGAAACTCCTCCAAGGAATGGTGCGCCCCCCTGGATGCTTGAAACCCTAATAATTCGGCCTCTCTCCTAGAGACCTCCAACAACTCAACCAATCGACTAGAAAGATAGATCGGGGAACGACAATGAAAACCCAAGTACTCAAATCATCAAATTACCCGGTATACCCATGGATCCAACAACTCTCCAAAGTGTGGTGCGCCCTCCTCTTCGGAAATCGTCCCACTCTCAATACAACTGAATCCACCACAAAAAGACCTTCGGAATCAATCAAGAATAATGCTATGGTACCTGCAAGGAAAACCCAATACCTGGAATTCCCAAAAACTCTTCTCCTCAGCTAGAATGAGTCCTTTCTAAATGGATGGAGTGCCCCTCTTGCTGGAAACCCTCAATTGGTGCGCCCTCTCAGTATATGCACATGTAACTGATGTGGAATTCTCCTACAATTGAGTAGATCTGGAACTAGAATGGTGTGGGAGAGTATTGCATCTCCGAGACCAATCTTGGGACAAGCTAGGTGGAATCTTTCATCACCGAATCGTCCTCTAGGGTTTGTTAAGTCAAAACCCTCAAAACCCCCAAGAGATGGGCCCTCTATCTAGAAGCCAGAAATCCAAAAGATAGACATACATGCATGAATGAGTAGAGGCCCTTGCCTTTCCTTTATACTTTTTGGCTCACCTTCTCCCTCCAAAGTGACTTTCATTTTATTAATATTTAATTAATTAATTAAATCACTTTAATTAATTAAGTAACCTTTTTACCTCTGAAAAACACCTTATCTCTCCTTGTGGCTTCCCTGGCCACTGAAAGTCACTCCTCACTATCTCATCCTGTAGTGTTGCTCCTCCCGATTCCAATGAGCTATTACACTGAGAGTTTCCTCCAAGTAATGTGCCCAAAATGACCTCTTCAGTGAATTTAATTAACTTATAGCCCAAAATAGTCAAAATCATGGAAATAGTCGGAATGCAACAGAACCAAAGCCAACCTGTGCGGAATGACTCATAATGATGAAATATGATGAGAAATTCAAGCCGGACCCCACAATGCCTCTCAATAAGCCCTGTACTCTTTCTAACTTCTATCTGGCTAATGTGGTCATCATAAACCTCTGCATTGTGATGATGTCCCAAAGTGGGGACATTACAGACGCTCCTCACAACAAGTACAAAAACAATTAATTCATAACACCCAACAATGGGAAATTAAAGAGAAGCCAGATATAAAACCATAAATGAAGTAGAGAAAGTGGGACAATGAACAATGAACAATAAATCAAGTTTCAAGTTTGATTTCAGCACAAGATCAAGAGGACCTAAACGTGCCACAATTAACTTTCATCCCTGGTTATGGCAATGCATGAACATGGTGTCATCAACCTTAAGTAAAAAATTATAGAAGTGAATATTAACAATATAAAGGGAGGGTTTCTCCTCAACCATAATGTCTTCTTGTTGGAGCAAACTTGCCCTTCTTCCAAGATTACACTAGCAGATATTTACAAGTAATTTCGAGCCATCAAATCAACCTAAGAAAAACCAAAGAAAGACGAAGATCCTTACATTGAAAGGCCCCTTAACTTCGTCCTTCCAAAATATCTTTAACTAAGATTGGAGGGTAACTCCCACACTTCCAACCATGCCTCTAGAAAATGAAATTCTCTTATATTTATAGGCTTCTACCTCAAGCAAGTCCTAACAAAGGAATTCCTCCATAAAGCCCCAGTAGGGTTTGACCATCTTAAACATTCCGTGTGGAGGATTCATATCTAGGGCACACTTTCGAAGGATTCTTGAAACCCTAGCACACCCTCTTCCTTTTTACACATGAGCACTCAGTAATACCAGTGTAGATCTGTAACAACTTGTGGCTCAATTAAAGAAAAAAAAGAGTGTGTTGTTCTTGAGGAGCAGTGAAAATTGCAACAACTTACATAAATCCACCAAAAAACAAAGAAAAAATTGCCAAGTAGAGGTGTGCCAGGGAAGATGAGGGTAAAAACCCATTAAACTTCTTGTTGTTGAAAGATAAGGTGTTGGAAGCCCTAATTCGAGATCTGTAACAATCTTGAAGTAGAGCTGCAACCCACATTTTGAATCTGGAAAAAAAGATTTGAAGAGTGTTGGATAGAGGAAGAAAAGTCCGCACTAGCTTTGATACCATGCTATAAATCACATCGTTGAGGATCTATGATGAATTCTCCAAGAAACCCTAATCCAATAAGATAAGCAAGGTGAAATATAATGCCACATTAATAATGAACACATAAGACCTCAAGAGAGTGTGCAACACAAGTAGAATTAAATAGTATAGGTGACATTAGGCTAAAAAAGGAATAAACTCACTTGAATGAGATGATGCTATAAATGAAGCAGATAAGTACAAGTAATTTCCAACACCCAAATCAACCTTAGAAAACTAAAGAAAGATGAAGATCCTTACATTGAAACACCCCTTGACTTCTTCCTTCTAAAAGATCTTTATCTAGGATTGGAGGGGAAGTCGCACACTTCCAACCATGCCTCTACCAAATGAAATTCTCTTATATTTCTAGGCTTTTACCTCGAGCAAGTCCTAAT
Source organism: Picea engelmannii (assembly GCA_009831015.1). Lineage (NCBI taxonomy): Eukaryota > Viridiplantae > Streptophyta > Pinopsida > Pinales > Pinaceae > Picea > Picea engelmannii. The sequence continues at coordinate 75,829 of ML809135.1, read as the reverse complement.
TAAGGCATTACTCCATAAAGCCCCTGTAGGGTTTGCCGAATCTTTAGCATGGCATGTGGAGGCTTCTAATGCTAGGGAACACCTTCCAAGGCTTCTTGAAACCCTGGCACACCCTCTTTCTCTTTACACATGAGCACTCAGTGATAAATGTTGTAATTCTTCATTGTGTTGGCGATGCTTCATAGACATATGGATGACACAATTTCGACGGATGCTTGACGTTGGTTAGATTGCTAGTATGGCACCCTTACCTAAGAGGTTGTTACCCTAATCAACATGATGACTATCCCGTTGGGTGCAAAAAATGGGGGAGTCAATTGCTTGATTAGGGAAAGGTACCTAGGAGGAGGAACATTAGGCACTTGGAGGAGGGCATTTAGCCCTCAGAGCATCGGACCATGTGCCATACACTTTAGAGTTTATGCACTTGACTCGAGGATGCTTGGGTTGAGGAGGATACTTCATGGAGGTTGGTTTTGGAGTTGGATATCGATGTTGAAGACAAGCATTGGAGCATGCTAATTACATTGGCATAGATGGAGAAGCATTAGGAACATTAGAGGACATGTGACACATAGTTAGAGGGGGAATGCCTTATATGAGGACACTTGGAAGCCACCGTGGAAGAGGTAGCATTGGAGTAATAACTTGTTGGAAAGCACACCATCCTTGAGGAGAGGTGTTGATCCATAAGAGAATCATTCTTAGAATGTATTTCATCTTGGGGCTTGGATAAACATGAGTATGACACTTGTACATCTGTGTATTGTAGAGCGCTCCATGTGGGGTTTCCTTGTTGGTTTCTTGTATGGACATAATCCTTTGCTTTATGTTAGACTCCCTCACCCATTGTATATATGAAGGGAGGAAAAGTCTATGTATCTTTGTAATTGTCTTGGAGAAGTCTTGGAGGGAGCAAGAAGCTATGGTTTGTCATGTAAACCTTAGGAGAGTGCATGAAGAAGAGAGAGATGCCTTAGATATTCTTGGAGAGTTTTCTCTTGTGAGAGTCTAGGGTTTGTGCTATGCAAGTAAACTCTAGAGACAAACATGAATTTAGAGGAAGTGATGATTTGTCTTGTAGAGCTAATTTCTCAGATGATATTGTAGCCTTGTTCTTGTTGATTCAAGATCATGAAGAACCTACCTCGATGAGTCTTGAGATTGGTGTGATCCCTTGCTTGAAAAAGGACTAGTTTATTGTAATCTTAATTTCCTGGAGGCCTTGGTGCTTGCGTTGATGAAAGAGTGTACGAGTTAGGGTTTGAAGACTCAAAAACCTAGTTTGACTTGGACCAGCGTTGTGATAAAGTTGTGTTGCGTACTTGTACTTCATCACACACAAACACACACATACACAGATGTACTTATAAATATGATTTCTCGCCTATGTACTTGTAAATATGATTTCTCGCAGATGTACACAGATGTACTTGTAAATATGATTTCTCGCCTATGATTTCTCACACACATACACGGAGCTAAAATTAATTAAGTGATTTAACACATCTGGAAGATAAGAAGGTAGATTTACGACTGTTATAATCTGTTGTGATAAGTATTTTCAAATTTGTTATATGCTTGAGAAGTGTGCCCTAAGGGCTGAACATTGTTGCATTGAAGTACACTTGTTTGGTATTTATTTTCTTGGGTGGCGTTGTGAATTGGGTTAAAGAGAGGTGAAGTATTCAGTGCTATAAATTTATATTTCAGATTCAGCTATAAGGTTGAAAGTTCACAGGGAATTGATTTGAGAGACCTTATGGTTGAGGTGAAATTTGGAATTTGCAATAATTGTGTGATTCTCAAAATTTCTACAATAGGGTGTGCAAGGAAAACCCAAACCTGCTTTGCAGTTTTTCTATTTGTGTGATGGAGAAGGTGAGGTTCCATGTACAATGTTCTCAATCCAAGATCCTAATCCTTCTTCAGACATATGATATCATAGCTGTCGTCAATCACGGCTGAAAATGGCTTCTCCAAATACATCCAGAAACCTTTGAAGTGAAGTAGAGTTGCAATTTGAGCAACCAATGCATGATCGTTAACCCCATTGAGGTGGGGCTAAGACCATTTTCCATCCATTGATGCCACAATACCAGTGTATATCTGTAACAACTTGTGGATGAATTAAGGAAAAAAGCGTGTATTGATCTTGAGGAGCAACCAAAATTCCAACAACTTACTTAAATTCACCAAAAGACAAAGATAAAACTGCCAAGTAGATGTGTGCTATGGGAAGATGAGGGTAAAAACCCATAAAACTTGTTGCTGTTGAAAGATAAGGCACTGGAATCCCCAATTTCAGATCTGTAATAATCTTGAAGTAGAGTTGCAAAAAACTCTTCGAAGAGTGTTGGATAGAGGAAGAAAAATCCACACTATCTTTGATACCATGCTAGAAATCATGAGGTAGAGGATCTATGATGAATTATCCAACAAACCTTTCTCGAATAAGACAAGCAAGTGGAAATACAATGCCGCTTAAATGATGAACACACAAGACATCAAGAGAGTGTGCAACAAAAGTAGAGTGAAATAGTATAGGTGACCTTAGGCAAAAAAATGAATAAACTCACTTGAATGAGATGATGTTATAAATGAACGAGGTTTGTATTTACGCGTAAAATTGCTATCTCCAAGGAGAAGACTAGGATGGACTTACCCTGAAATACAATAAAATACAACAAAGTGTAATAATGGGTGTAACAACCCACAACTACCCCTAAGTCGATCCATAAAGGGCCTCAACTACCCACACAGTGGGCTAACACGTGGTCACGAGGTCAGATTAGCCAAAATATCTTAAGATTGTGAAGGTTCTATCGGTGAGATTGCATCCTTTTGTCACTACTAATAGCTACGAACCTTGTACAACTTTTCTTTGCCATATTGACTCCTTCGAGCTTCTTTCACCTTACTTTTCTTTTCCTCTTTGTTTTGTTTAGTGGGCTTCATTACCTCCTAGATTTTCACTCAAAGATATTCAAGTCCCTGAATGAAGTTGAACCCAAGAGGCACTTAGGAGGGTTGTCCACTGTCACCACAACAACTCTTCGTCTCACTTTAGGCCGGTTCATTTCTTGCACAAGGGGGAAACCCTAGATTTTTTTTTTTAAGATGTTCTTTAGAATTTAATGGATGGTGGATTGCGAATACCTTTCCTATCCAATTGGGCGAGGGAATTGGGATAAATGATCGAGAGGGTTTGAACGATATGGAAGGAGATCTAGTTTTCTTGTTATAAACAAAATCTCACCAACCACATGTATTTACTACAATAGGCATAAAATTAAAGAAGGGCCCTTCCAAAGATGCTCCTCACAACAAGTACAAAATCAACTAATTAATAACGACCAACCATGGGCAATTAAAGAGAATCTATATATGAAACCATAAATGAAGTAAAGAAAGTGGGACATCGTTCTTATTGAATGAACAATGAACAATAAATCAAGTTTTCAAGTTTGATTTCAGAACAAGATCAAGAGTACGTAAACATGCCACGCTTAAATTTCATCCTTGGTTATGGAAATGCATGAACATGGTGTCATCAACCCTAAGTAAAAAACTATAGAAGGAAATATTAACAAGACAAAGGGAGGGTTTCTCCTCAACCTTAATGTCTTCTTGTTGGATCAAACTTGCCCTTCTTCCAATATTACACTAGCAGATATTTACAAGTAATTTCCAGCCATCAAATCAACCTAAGAAAAACCAAATATAGACTAAGATCTGTACGTTGAAAGGCCCCTTAACTTGTTCCTTCCAAAATATCTTTAACTAAGATTGGAGGGTAACTCCCATATTTCCAACGATGCCTCTAGAATATGAAATTCTCTTATATTTATAGTCTTCTACCTCGAGCAAGTCCTAACTAAGGCATACCTCCATAAAGCCCCAGTAGGGTTTGACCATCTTAAACATTCCATGTGGAGGCTTCATATCTAGGGCACACTTTCTAAGGCCTCTTGAAACCCTAGCAGACCCTCTTCCTTTTTACACATGAGCACTTAGTAATACTAGTGTAGATCTGTAACAACTTGTGGCTGAATTAAGGAAAAAAAAGAGTGTGTTGTTCTTGAGGAGCAGTCAAAATTGAAACAACTTACATAAATTCACCAAAAAACAAAGAAAAAATTGTGAAGTAGAGGTGTGTCAGGGAAGATGAGGGTAAAAAACCATTAAACATGTTGATGTTGAAAGATAAGGTGCTGGAAGCCCTAATTTCAGATATGTAACAATCTTGAAGTATAGTTGCAACCCGAATTTCAGATCTTGAAAAAAGGCTTCGAAGAGTGTTGGATAGAGGTAGAAAAGTCCACACTATCTTTGATACCATGTTAGAAATCACATGGTAGAGGATCTATGGTGAATTCTTGTAATGTTCTCAAGCCTATTTTTTCGCTTGGAACACTAACTGACCACTGAGTATGTTATGTTTGTGTGTTTGCTTGCAGGTTGATTTCTTAAATTTGACCTTAGGGTTTACGTTCTATTTTCAAGCATAGATCTGAAGATATAATCAATGGAAATGAAAGATATGACCAGTACACAAGATATGAAACCAAACATCATAGATATGACCTTTATTAATATGATAAGCAAGAACCTGATACAAAGACGATGTAGATCTAGAATAACATCAGATAGCTCCAGAAGATTATATGAGCTGCTACAAAATGCTTCTGACAAGAAGATACAAGCATCCGAAGGCTGAATAAAAAATGAATATCAACATAGAAGAACCAGGGTCAAGTCCAAGCCCCTTTGGCTGATGGCTTGTCGTCCTGCAGAGCTGAGAAGACCAATATTTCGGCCCAACTGAAGGAATTCTCCGAATGACTCCACAATCGTTAGAGTGATAGATCGGGGTGATAGGATCCCCCTTCTGAAGTATCAGGCCGAAAGGCTAAGGGATGCTCCTCCAAATGTTGAATCCTCCAATGAAGCTGTGCCCTCCTAAATCCCTGAAATGCTCAATAATTCGGCCCTGATGAGGGAGACCTCTGAATACCCTGGAACTTGTTAGGAAGATAGATTGAGAAACTGTAAGTCACTAGGTGAAGTATCAGGGTCATATTTGAAGTATAACCCTTCCAAACTGAGTAGATATGAATATCATTAGCGTCCTCCTTCTCTCCAAATCGTCCCACCGCTCTAAAAAATCAACTGTCAAGAATAACCCTCTCCAAAAGCACTAGGATAATATATCAAGGACCTGCAAAGAAAACCCAAGTGCCCAAATCTCCAAAAGCGTTCTCAGACCTTTGGATCAAACTTCTCTACAAAGAATGATGTGCCCCCTTGCTGGAAACCCTCCAGGTTATGACTTTCTGCTCTCCTGGATGAGTCATGGTACCTGTGAATGTTGTAGAATGGTGTGGGAGGGGCAATGCATCCCCGAGACCAAGCTTGGAACAAGATGGGTGGAATCTTTCACCACCAAGTTGTTCTCTAGGGTTTGTATTCTCAAAACCCTCAAAACTGTGTGCTCAAGATCCCAATAGCACAATGCAATAATAATCCAAGATGAGTGAGAGGTGCACCCTAGGTTTTCCTTTATACCTCCTTTCTATTTATCTGTTGAGTTAAGTTAACCCTTAGGTTCAACTCCTAACTCAACTTCAAGCGCTCTAATCCTTCAATGAGTTACTTTTTACCTTTTCATGTCAACTTTAAATTATAACATTGAGTTTAGATAACTTTTCCCCCTGTTACATGAGACTATAGTCTAGTGGGGATGACTAGACTACTAAGTCTCTCCAAACCTCTTCATTAAGAGCTGGGGGACATTACATTTCTCTAATAAACCCTAATCCAATAAGATAAGCAAGATGAAATATAATGTCGCATTAATGATGAGCACATAAGACTTCAAGAGAGTGTGCAACTCATGTAGATTGAAATAGTATAGGTGACCTTAGGCAAGAAAAGGAATAAACTCACTTGAATGAGATGATGCTATAAATGAAGGAGGTGGTGTATTTATACCACTTTGTCAGTGTAAAATCGCTATATCCAGGGAGAGGACTAGGCTAAACTTACTCTGAGATACAATAGAATACAACAAAGTGTAATAATGTGTGTCTCAACATTGTGAAGGTTCTATCGGTGAGATTGCATCCTTTTGTCACTACTAATAGCTTCGAACCTTGTACAACTTTGCTCTGCATATTGACTCGTTCGGGCCTCTTTCACGTTACTTTTCTTTTTCTCTTTTGTTTTGTTGAGTGGGTTTTGATAGATGCAAATATGAACAAGAAAAAGGGAGGGTTTCCCCTCAGCCCTAATGTCTTCCTGTTGGAGTAAACTTGCCCTTCTTCCAAGATTACACTAGCAGATATGTACTAGTAATTTCCAGCACCCAAATCAACCCAAGAAAAACAAAAGAAAGAGGGAGATCCTTACATTGAAATGCCCCTTGACGAGAAACCAAAATTCCAACAACTTATTTAAATTCACCAAAAGACAAAGATAAAACTACCAAGTAGATGTGTGCTATGGGCAGATGAGGGTAAAAACCCATAAAACTTGTTACTGTTGAAAGATAAGGTGCTGGAAGCCCCAATTTTGGATCTCTAACAATCTTGAAGTAGAGTTGCAACCCTAATTTCAGATCTGGAAAAAACTCTTTGAAGAGTGTTGGATAGAGGAAGAAAAATCCAGACTAGCTTTGATACCATGCTAGAAATCATGAGGTAGAGGATATATGATGAATTCTCCAAGAAACCCTTCTTGAATAAGATAAGAAAGTGGAAATATAATTTCTTTTAAGTGATGAACACACAAGACATCAAGAGAATGTGCAACAAAAGTAGAGTGAAATAGTATAGGTGACCTTAGGAAAAAAAATGAATAAACTCACTTGAATGAGATGATGTTATAAGTGAAGGAGGTGTGTACTTAAGCGTAAAATTTCTATCTCCAAGGAGAAGACTAGGCTGAACTTACCCCGAAATACAATAAAATACAACAAAGTGTAATAATGGGTGTAAAAACCCACAACTACCCCTAAGCCAATCCATAAAGGGCCTCGACTACCCACATAGTGGGGTAACACGTGGTGTAATGTTCCCAAGCCAATTTTTTGCTTGGAAACACTAACTAACCACTTATTTGATTGTCACTGTTGTGTATGCAGGTTGGCCATGAACATTTCAGCCTTAAGATTTATTCAGTTATTCAGCCACATTTTATACAACAAGCATTTCAACATATGAAGATCTTCAACAATACACAAGATAGGAACTGTTATCGCTCAGTTTGTAGGATAGGTTTAGTAGCTTGGAAGTAAGACTCAAACTGGCGTAACAAGAGCTTCCCCACCCACTGTCACCTCGATGGGGAGCTCTTTCTATTTAGGGTGGCTAATCCCAAGGGAGACGTCCCTAGTAATCTGGGGTGCTGAAAAGGAAAAGATCAAGGATTCAAGGTTCAAAAGGTCAAAGTAGGTTTTCCCCCTTCACAGATCACTTGCCAAGAGAGATAGTCAAAGAGAAGGTATTCCACTGAAAAGGCACATGTTTGCGAGACAAGGCAAATAAAACTAAAACGTACAAGCAATGGTTAGTACTTCAATTGCTGATGACTATCTTTAATATATATGAGCAATAATAACATGTAATTATTGACGAAGTCAATGATTGCATATAAAGACAAATGACTTATAATATTACTTCTACAAAAAGGTACTTTCATTTAATGTGTAAAATCAATCCTTATGTAATCACAACACATTAAATGTGCTCATACATATATATTGTTGCTGCTGCGTCACTATGCTACAAGGGTGACATCATCCCTAATCTAGGTTAGGTTAGCTAGACAATAAAGTGGACGTTTTGCTAATTAGGCCAATGAAATTACTCAACACTTGTATGTCTATCAATATATGACTCAGCCGCAACTTTTATACTAGTCAAGAGTTAAAAATAGGCAAGACGTCATCATAAGTCTAGGGTTAGTATGGCGCTAGGGATAGTTAGGGTTTCAATTTATGAAAGTTTGAAAGATTGTTTTAACATCAAAGGTTCAACGTTGCAATTTTTAGACCAGTGCCTTGGGTAAATGGAGTCAAAGAGAGAGGCTAAAGGCTTGGAAATATTTAAACCTAAGGACGGGAGAGTTAGGCTTAATGGTGCTGCAATGGCAGGGCCACCAAGTCAAAACCCTACGGGGAGGAGGCTCATTTCGGTGTAGCTTAAGCTAGGCCTCATGCTCCTCCCTCTTTCCTTAAGACTCTTTGGAAAAATGGCTAGCTATAAAACATAATCTAGGGCTGAAAAGTGTTGTGGAGCCAAGGCTCTTCAAACCCTAGGTGTAAAGTTAATTAGGCCTAGGATGTCTTCTTTCTTCAATCTATGTTTCAAGCTAACTCGAGAAAAAGGAGAAATAGTGTAGCAATGGCTAGGCTATGTTCTTCTTAATCAAATGGCTAAACAAGTTTTTATCATGGGGACATAAAGCAAGGACCTACTTGTGTGCTTGCTCCCTAGGGTTTCAATGATTAAGCA
>ML809135.1:55417-65902 GCA_009831015.1 Picea engelmannii | reverse complement strand
CCTCTTGGTTAGGTCTTGTTTTTTATCATTTTTCTTAGGGTCCCTTAGTTTCTTATCGAGAGGCTTTTTATTGCCTTCTCGGGGATCCCCTGGGCGAAGCATCTCTAGGTTTTATTTCCTATGGCTTTTATCTTTTACCAGTTTCTTTTACCCCCTGGGCCTTGAGCCCCTTCTTCCCACAAGACAAAGTGTAACCCTCAAAGGTCATCCTAATGGCCAAACTAGGGGAATGGGATGGATGAGCGGGGTATAAGATGTAAATATGATAAGATGGTGGGAGCGGACGATGGCTCTGCAAATCCCCCTTGGTGGCTAACCAAAACCCATGAATACAAGCTTGCTAAGTCACCCAATCAATCACCCCAACAATGGTCAAATGGATTAGTGTAAGATCCAAGCAGTCATCAGAAATGAAAGGAACCTAATGCATATATAAGAAGGTTATAATGATCAAATATGACACATACCATGATACCTCGGACCAATTACCTCATAGAGCAAGATTCCTCTTTGATGCAAGCCCAGGCCGGTGGTGATGGAAGCTACTACTGCTGATAGGACAAATCTGACGAAGAAGAAGAAAGATGGGCCCTCCAGGACCATGATCAAGTCAATCCCGCTCTCGGTACTCCATGTCTAGGACCTGTGGGCCTCGAGACATGATCTCCTAGTTATCCCTAGATATCGGGGATAACAGGAACCACAAACAAGATCTAAACTTTATTATAAGAAAGCAAGCACCTGATACAAATAGAGAAGCATATCTGGAATAGCTTCAGATGGGTTCAAGACAATAATATGAGCTGCATACAAAATGCTCCTAGAGATACATAGTAAGCCTCCGAAAGGATGCAATAGAAGATGAACGCTCCAATACAAAACTAGGGTTTAGCCTAACCCTCAAGCTGATGGTACGGCCTGTTAAAGACAATGGAGACCAAGGGTTCGACCCTCCCTAAGATGAAGACCCCCAAATGCTACTAGACTCATCCCAGTGATAGATCAGGGCAATGATAGCCTCCTCCTGAAATATGGAACCCAAACACTGAAGCTGCCTCCTCAAACTGCAGAAACCCTAAACTGGTACGACCCTCCTGAAACCCTAAATATGGCCAATAATTCAGCCTAGCTAAATAAGGGCTCTGAATCCCCTAAAACTCTCTAGGATGATAGATTAGGCAGTCACAAACCCCTAAGATAATTTTGAAGGTCCGATCTGGGCTATGTCCTCCTAGATATGAAAAACACTGAATCACCAAATCGTCCTCTATCTCCCGAAATCGTCCCAACCTGCAGAAAATGATAGGGACGTGACAACTCCTCAAAGAAGCCTCCAAACTGATGAGCAAGGGCCTGCAAGCAAAACCCTAATGTTGAAATCTCCCAAAGCTTCCTCAATAGGCTGGATCAAACTCTTCTTCAACAAATGGTGTGCCCTTGCTGGAAATCCCCAACTGGTACAACCCTACTAATCTTCCTGAATAGATGAAGGATGTAGAATGGTGTGGGTGGAGTATTTCATTCCCAATACCAAGATTGGAACAAGGTGAGTGGAATCTTTCACCACTGAGTTGTTCTCTAGGGTTTGTAATATTAAAACCATCAAAATTGTATGCTCAAGAGCATCAACAAGCAAATACCAAATATCCAAGATGAAATGAGAGGTGTGCCCTAGCCTTCTCTTTATACTTTTTTTTGTTTCCCTGTTTAGTTAAGTTAACCGCTAGTGTTAATTCCTAACTCAACCTCCAGCACTTCTATTCCTTCATTGAGTTACCTTTTAACTCTTTTTACCTTTTCACTAAGTCAACTTAAAAATATAACTTTAGTTTGGTTGACTTTTCCCCTCTGTGTGAGGCTATGGCCTAGTGGGGATGCCTAGACCACTAAGTCTTCCCAAACTTCTTCATCAAGAGTTGGGGGACATTAAAGTCTCCCCTGCTAGAAATTGCTTGTCCTCAATCAATTCCAAACCTGTCTCACGTACCACCTGTTCATTCTCCCACGTGGCATCCTCAATGGGTAGATCCTTCCATTTGATCAGGTATTCTTTGATGCTTATCTTCCTGAGCCTCTTCTCTTGAACCTCCAGTATCTCCTCCGTAATCAAAATAAGTTGCCCCTCTTCGTCCAAGGGAGGCAACACCTCAATGGGTGTGATGTCTTGGACGATGGCCCTCTTTAGGCAGGACACATGGAAGACATTGTGTATCCTGCTGCCCTGTGGATGCTTCAGCTCATAAGCTACGACCCCTACCTTCTTGTTGATCCTGTAGGGTCCAAAGAAATGTGGTTGTAGCTTCTCTGCTCCACTTCTTTTTATAGAAGCCTGCCTGTATGGTTGGAGCCTTAGATATACTAAGTCACCCACCTCAAAGGTACGCTCAACTCTATGCTTATCTGCTTGGACCTTCTGTTGGTTATGTGCTCTCTGTAAATGATCCTTCAAATCTCTGAGGATGTCATGACTCTGCTGTACCCAATCTTGTACCATTGGAGCCCTGCTATCACCGAAAGCAATCTCCACGAAAGAGAGTGGATCATAGCTGTATAATGCCCTGAATGATGTCATGCCTATGGACATGTGATGGGTGGTGTTGTAGCAGTATTCTCCCAAGTGTAACCATCTGACCCATGCTTTCTGTTGTCCTTCCACATAATTCCCGAGATAACCTTCCACCCATTTGTTGACTATCTCGGTCTGTCCATCCGTCTGAGGATGATAGCTGGTACTAGGTGTCAAGTCCATACCAACTAGTCTGAACAACTCCTGCCAGAATGTACTCATGAATCTGCTATCTTTGTCACTGACAATGGTTTTGGATAGGCCGTGTAGTCTGAAGATCTCCCTAAAAAAAATTCGGCCACCTATGTTGTGCTGAAGTCTGTGGCTATGGAGAAGAAGTGTGCAAACTTCGTCAACCTGTCCACCACTACGAAAATGCAGTCTATCCTCGGTGTCTTAGGAAACCCTGTGGTGAAATTCATGGATATGCTTTCCCACTTGTGCTTTGGGATGGGTAGGGGTTGCAGTAGTCTTGTCGGGTGAGTGTGCTCATGCTTGTTCTCTTGGAACGTAGTACACTCCTTGACATGCCTCATTACATCCTCCTTGAGGCCCTTCCATGAGAACCTCTCCCTCACCTGCTTGTATGTCTTACCAATTACTTGGTGCCCTGCCATTGGTGAGTCATGACATGCCTGCAACACTTTGGCCTTGAAGGCCAATCCAAGAACCAAAAATATTTGGCCCTTGTAATAGATGAGGCCGTCAATGATCCTAAAGTTATCGTCTTGTACTTGCCCATCCATTAGCTGACAAGCGAACTGATCCTTTGCATACTCCATCACCAAGTGGTCCTTCCAGTCAACAGATACATTTGTCATGGCATAAATGGATGGTCTCCTAGACAATGCATCAACCACCACGTTGTTCTTCCCTTTGACAAATTTAGTGTCAAAGTCATAGGCCTGTATTATGCTTACCTATTTCTACTGACTTCATTTAAGTCCTTCTGTTCCAATAGGTACTTAAGACTATTATGATCTGATTTGACCACAAACCGTGCACCTACCAGGTATTGCCTGAATTTGGCTAATGCGTGCATGATAGCCAACATTTCTTTGTCATAAATGTTGTAAAGTAGCTCAAGTCGACTGAGTTTTTGGCTCTCATAGGCAAGAGGGTGCTTGTTTTGCATCAGTACGGCCCCTATACCTTCTCCTGAGGCATCACACTCCAAGGTAAAAGGTTGGCCGGAATCTGGTAGGGCTAAGACTAGGCACGTGCTCATCACCTTTTTCATCTTGTCAAACATAAATTGAGCCTCCTCACTCCATTTGAAGGCTCCCTTCTTAGTCAAATCGATCAAGGGTGCACAGAGTTGAGAGAACCCTTTGACAAATTTCCCTTAATAAGTGCACATGCGTAGAAATCCCCTTAATTCTGTGAGTGTCTTAGGAGTAGGCCACTTTATAATGTGTTTAATTTTCTCCTGATGTACCTGTACCCCCTTTGCTCCGATGATGTGTCCCAAGTAAAGAACCTCTGTCATTCCTAACTCACATTTGGACTTCTTAGCGTACAATGAATTCTCCTCCATGATAAATAAAATTTGGTCCACATGCCGAAGGTGTTCCTCCCACGTCTTGTTATAAATGAGCAAGTCATTGAAAAATACTAACATATGCTTTCTCAACTGTTTGTTGAAAACATGGTTCATACAAGATTGGAACGTGGTTGGGGCATTGGTTAACTCGAAGGGCATCACCAAAAACTCATAATGACCATAATCACATCTCAAAGCAGTCTTTGGGATGTCCTCCTCCCTCATTTTGATTTGACGGTAGCTAGAGCGTAGGTCAATCTTTGTGAAATAGACATCCCCATGCAGTTCGTCCAGCAACTCATCAATCCTTGGTATAGGATACATGTTTTTTATTGTCTTCTTATTCAATGTCTGTAAGTCAATGCACATGCACATAGGTCCATCTTTTTTCTTGACCAACACTACTGAAGAAGCAAAAGGGCTAGAGCTTGGTCTAATGTGCCCCATGTCCAAGAGCTCTTTGATGCCTTTCTCTATCTCGTCTTTATACTTCTTCGGATGCTTGTATGGTGTGGTGATGACTGGTTTGGCTCCTGCCTCCAACTCAATGATGTGCTCAAACCCCCTGTCTGGTGGCACCCCTGGTGGAATCGGTCCAAACACTTTGTTGTGTTTGTCAAGGATCTCTTGGATTTCTAGAGTGTAGTGAATCTTTCCTTGCTCGTCCACATGTGATGAAATCCTACACTCAACTGCATACACTATCTCCTCTCTCCTAAAGATGGCCTCCATCCTCTTGGTCATAACTACCTTGGGAGGATTACCCGTCATGCCTCAGAGCACTACCTTTCGTCCACCCTCCTCTGTGAAAGACATCTCGATGGTCGTGTATTTGGTGGTGATAGGCCCCAACGTACTGAGCCACTGAACTCCAAGGATTATGTTAGTATCCGGAAGGTCCATCACATAGACATCCTGTATCAGCTCATGCCTACCCAATGTAAGCTTCATACCTGGAATGTACCTGTCACAAGGCTTAATGCTTCCACCTGCTACCTCCACCTTGAAACCTTAAAATTCAACCATGGGTATATGCCTCCTCCGCAACAATTTTGAGTCAATGAATTGTGAGAAGCTCCCCCATCAATCAATACTGATACCTTATGCCCCTGCAAGACTCCTCTCATCTTGAAGGTGTTATATTTGGGCATCCCACTGATAGATGACAAGGTGGCTTTCCCCTTAGCCATACTATCATGTCCCGTGATCTCCTCTTCTACTGTCTCTGTGGTTTCGGCCTCCATGTCTGTATTTGGGCACAATCTTATTCTTCCTCATTGTCTGAAGTCACCTCTATGTAGTGCACTTGGTCATGGCCCATGCACTTGTGTGATGGGTTCCATGGCTCTTTGCAAGTGAAGCAAAGTTTCTTCCTTCTCAGTTCCCTCCTGGTGTTCTCATCCATTCTGCTACGACCCCCGTCAAACCCCCTTGGGTCACGTCTTCCTTGGTTCATTGGAGGTCTCAGATCTCTTCCTCCAGTGTTAAGAGGTGGTCTAGGCACAAATTTTGGTTTGGAAACTGGCCCTAGGTCCCTCGTCCTCCAAATAGCATCGTGTAGGTTGGTAGGCTTAAAATCCTTTACCCAACCCTTCAGTGAAGAGCATCATGAGTCGGGTTGGTAATATATCCTGCACCATGAATGCTAGCCTCTGGAATTCTTTAGTGTATACCTCTATTGCTCCTGTTTGCTTGAGCCGTGTGAGCTCCTGAAAGTGTAGCTCAGGATCCCCTTGATCAAATCTGTCAATGAGTCTCTGAGTGAATTTTGTGTAGGTCACTATTTGATTGTGGTCTAGTGTGGTGAGTCCATGATACCACCAATCATGAGATTTTCCATCCAAGTACACAGTGTCAAATTTGATGGCTTCCATCTCCTCATGGGATTAAGCTACAGATAAGTGTCCAACTTCTGTACCCATGCCTGCACTGTCATCTTGGCCGTACCATCAAAGTATGGGATTTCTATCTTCCTTGCTCTTCATTCAAACTCATAATTGCTCCTGTGGTTCGGCCTGGGCTTGTTTCTGAACTTGAGTTGGCAGTATTGATCTAAGGACATCTGCCTCTGAATTATCATATCCAATTCATGGTACTCCCTAGTACACTGTGCCATCTCCTCAACAAAGTCATCCACCTGCTCATGTTGTACCTGTTCATCTGTGAATGTGGGCAAGTATGATCTAGGGTTAGCCCTGCTACCCATCTGTCCATGTGACGTACCCCCTCCATGGATTCCCTCGGACCTGGAAGCCTTCTCTGAATTATACCTATTTTCACCATGGGATCCACCAACCTCTTTGCTTCCATACGTCTCAGGGTCACTCCCCTGATGAGTCATCTTCATCAATAGCTCGGTTATCCGAGTCTAGTTCTCATCGATCTTCCTCAGATTCCCATCTACCTTTTTCAAGGTCTCAGTGATTTCAGTTTGTCCATTCCCGTTTGTCTCTTGGTTTTCCTGTAAGTGATGGACCCGGGTGCTTTTTGTACGGTTTAGGGTTTTATGGAATTCACTTGCCAAGTAAGCCAAACCCTATGGCTCACAGTCATCACCTGAACCCTCCATTTCGAATTCTGTTTCACTGGTCTGCTTCTTGCTTCTGCCCATAAAGATACCATTGTACTTCTGCATGCGCTAATATTCATAGGCTGGGAGGATCAGAGCTCTGATACCACTGTAATGTTCCCAAGCCAATTTTTTTCTTGGAAACACTAACTAACCACTGATTTGATTGTTACTATTGTGTATGCAGGTTGGCCATGAATATTTTGGCCTTAAGATTTATTCAGTTATTCAACCACATTTTATACAAGAATCATTTCAACATATGAAGATCTTCAACAATACACAAGATAGGAACCACAAACAAGATCTGAACTTTATTATAAGAAAGTAAGCACTTGATACAAATAAAGAAGCAAATCTGGAATAACTTCAGATGGCTTCAAGACAATAATATGATTTGCATACAAAATGCTCCTGGAGATACATAGTAAGCCTCCCAAAGGTTGCAATAGAAGATGAATGCTCCAGTACAAAACTAGGGTTTAGCCTAACCCTCAAGCTAATGGTATGACCTGCTGAAGACAATGGAGAACAAGGGTTTGGCCATCCTGAAGATGAAAACCCCCAAATGTTGCTAGAATCCTCCAAGTGATAGATTAGGGCAATGATAACCTCCTCCTGAAATATGGAACCCAAACACTGAAGCCTCCTCCTCAAACTGTAGAAACCCTAAACTGGTACGACCCTCCTGAAACCCTGAATATGGCCAATAATTCGGCCTAGTTGAATAAGGGCTTTGAATACCCTGAAACTCTCTAGGATGATAGATCGAGCAGTCACAAACCCCTGAGAGAAGTTTGAAGGTCAGATCTGGGCTATGGCCTCATAGATCTGAAAAACATTGAATCACCAAATCGTCCTCTATCTCCCAAAATCGTCCCAACCTGCAGAAAATGATAGGGATGTGACAAATCCTCAAAGAAGCCTCCAAACTGATGAGCAAGGGTCTGCAAGCAAAACCCTAGTGTTGAAATCTCCCAAAGCTTCCTCAATAGGCTGGATCGAACTCTTCTTCAACAAATGGTGCGCCCCTGCTGGAAAACCCTAACTGGTACAACCCTGCTGATCTTCCTGAATAGATGAAGGATGTAGAATGGTGTGGGTGGAGTATTTCATCCCCGAGACCAAGATTGGAACAAGGTGAGTGGAATCTTTCACCACTGAGTTGTTCTCTAGGGTTTGTAATATCAAAACCCTCAAAACTGTATGCTCAAGAGCATCAACAAGCAAATACCAAATATCCAAGATGAAATGAGAGGTGCACCCTAGCTTTCTCTTTATAGTTTTCTTTGTTTCCCTATTGAGTTAAGTTAACCCCTAGGGTTAACTCCTAACTCAACCTCTATCTCTTCTATTCCTTCATTGAGTTACCTTTTAACACTTTTTACCTTTTCACTAAGTCAACTTAAAAATATAACATTAGTTTGGTTGACTTTTCCCCTCTGTGTGAGACTATGGCCTTGTGGGGATGCCTAGACCACTAAGTCTCCCCAAACCTCTTCATCAAGAGGTGGGGGACATTACATGTGGCCACGAGGGAAGATTAGCCAAAATATCTCAATATTGTGAAGGTTCTATCGGTGAGATTGCATCCTTTTGTCGCTACTAATAGCTTTGAACCTTGTACAACTTTGCTCTACCATTTTGACTCCTTTGGGCCTCTTTCACACAGTGATAGGTGAAAGAAAACTTCCACCATAGCCACTCAAGTAACTTCCAAGCTAGAAGCCCTTTTATTCTGGCAGTGACTGATATCAGACAATGCAACCGTGACAACAGAACGATTACATTCTTCAGCTTTCCACCTAATGTCGAGGTTAGGATAAAGTTGGGCAGCTTCAAAACATGAAGGAAATACAACTCCATGTATTCCCTCATAGGCTCGTAGGTCAAGTGGAAAACTACAGAAAATTTGTGGCAGGTGGCCTTCCTTGCTACACAACTGCTCACACATGGTTGAATATCTCTAGGAGGCATAGGTAGGTGAGAGGCTGATGCAGGCTGACTGCTCCCAGTCGATGGTTTCTCACTTACAGGCTCTGGATAGGAGATAAACTACCCATTCTGCTGCTCCTTTGGTTCTTCTTCTTGGCTCTCCCAAGGGTCTGATTCATAATCATCATAAACAATATCCGTGGGAAATCTCTCCTCTTCAATCTGCTGCTTAGTGATTCCTACAGGCCAAGGATGGCTGATTTCCTCATGATGATTTTCGTTAATGAATAGAGGGCAGGGCTTTGCTATAGGTTCTTGGAAATCCTGCATATCCAGCTCATAATATAATTCATAGTTGTCATATACATGATGGTTTCTCCTCTCGTCAGCAAACTGTGACGTGGGGCTCTGCTACTCGCCATCTGAATAATCATCAAATCTTGGGACAACAGGCATGTCAGGAGAAGAATGCAAGGCCTTTACAGCTATGAAAACTTCAATGCTATCATCATCAGTAGGGTTGTCAAGAACATCTGCTTCAAGGACTAGAAAATCCTCTGAGCTTCCTTAAGATTCCAACCTTTCTAGTTTGGCAAAGAGATATTTTACCAGCTCCATTACTTCGCCCAAAGCATCTTCATCTCCCTCATGGTTTGCATCCTCACAACCTTCATTAGGCATAGTCATATTTTGATCATGGCCTTCACATCCCTCGCAACAATTATGACAGATTAACTCAGAGGAATAATACCTTTGACAATGCTTATTAAAGGTTGCGTGAAACTGTTCCAGGGAGGAGATGCTAGCAGGGGGCAAGGATTGATACCACTCACGGGTATCCTTGTCTAATGAGAACATGAACATCTTCATTAAAACATGCTCATGATGTATCTCCCATTGATGCATGAGTTCATGAAATTCATGGAGATGTCGAGCATGGTTTTCCTCTTTACGCTCTCTAAATATGGGCAAATAATCACCCTATTCATCCATAGTAGGGACAACATTAGGAAAACCAGGAACAACAGAAAAATTAAAAGGAGCAAACCTCCGAGACAGGATTTTGCCCATTTTGGCCCAGTGGAGTCGCCAATCGATTCTTTAATCATGGATTCGCTAGGTGAATGATATGAAGTAGGAGTGTGTTTGGCCTTTGTTCACCATTAAAGACCAGATATGATCGTTGTGTTCTCCCAAGTGCTACCAGGTGTAGCCAGAAGCAGCCACACTGAAACAGTGGAGTCGCCAGGTGCACAGTTGCAATCTTCAATGGTTCTGATATCTGATGAACCTTCAGAATTAGAAGTTTGTTGTCGTTCTACCCAAGGAAAATCCTCAATTCGTCCCTGGCAACGACGCCATAAATGTTAGCATTGGAAGTCACCTCTGGATTGCAGCATAGGCAAGCCCAATACCCATCAATTTATATGTCACAGTGAATAAATTTAAAGGGGTGGTCGAATGTGTTAATGTTTAAGCCATTATTATAGATGTTTGCATTTCATTAGATAACAATAGCATAATCCAAGATCACTGAGAAATACACAATCACAAGAGACACAACATTTATCCTGGGAAACCCTCTAGGGGAAGAAAACCTAGCAAAACTTCCTTAATATAGATAGCCAATACAATGCCAAGAGATCTCTTAAACTAATACAGAAAGTCCTCTCCGAGATATGCACCACTCTCTCTCTCCTTCTTCTCCAACAACAGATCTGAACTTGTTTCTCAAAATGAGCAAGTGAGTTGTGTCTAAGTGAGGCGCTAGCCTCCTTATTTATACAAGTCTGGCACGTGTGAAGTCTCTTCACTGGCAGGGTCGACTTCTCAAACTGGGTGGGTAAACCCACCTTTATTATATTTCTGGGC
>ML809135.1:27265-44680 GCA_009831015.1 Picea engelmannii | reverse complement strand
AAGAGTGGCGCATCTCTTGGAGAGGACTATCTGTATTGGTTTGAGTTATCTCTTGAACATTGTTTAAGCTATTTATGATAAGGAAGTTTTGCTGGGTTTTCTTCCCCTAGAGGGTTTCCCAGGATAAATGTTGTGTCTCTTGTAAATGTGTATTTCTCAGTGATCTTGTTCTTATGATGCTATTATCTATTGAAATGAAAATAACTATAATAATGGCATAAACATTAACAAGAGGAATTCAAATCATTTGCAAGTTATCCATTGCAGGGATTGTGTAGAGGAGGCAGGATGTCTAGAGGCAGAAAATTGGCACATGTATTTGTTGATTTTTGTATGACAGTGTGAGACGATTGTATTGTACTGAGATCTCTTTGATTAGTGTTTTGTATGAGATTGTTTCATGATCCATGATATACATAATATATGATAGTGGGGTTTTTAGCTTTATTCTTTCTCGGTAAAACCTCTGTGTTATGTGC
Organism: Picea engelmannii; assembly: GCA_009831015.1. Taxonomy (NCBI): domain Eukaryota; kingdom Viridiplantae; phylum Streptophyta; class Pinopsida; order Pinales; family Pinaceae; genus Picea; species Picea engelmannii. The sequence goes on along the minus strand of ML809135.1, from coordinate 44,201 downwards.
GATTGATCTTTCTTCTTGATATTGCAATTGGCAATCGTGTTTTAAATTCCGTAAGAATATTTGTAGAAGCGATTCTATATTTAACAGTGGCATATAATTGTTAGATCAGGAGAATCCAGGCAATACATAATTTGTATTGAAATTTCTACATGGTGTCAGAGCGCAGAAGATTGCAGAAGCTGAGTTTGTGATTGGATAGAATTCAAATTTGCAGAAAGACTTTCTTGGTGCTACAACTGATTCAAGATCAAAACGGCTTTGAATGGCTTGAGGTTAGAGTATGCACTCGAGGGAAGCTCGAACTACATTGCTTGGAAGGAAAAGATGGAGGTAGTACTCGAAGACAATGGATTGAAGGAATTCATTGACAAAGATGTTCCTAAGGCAGATGCTACAGATGTTGCAAGTCTTGATGCATGGCAAAAGAAAGTGGCAAAGGCGAGGAGGATTCTGTTGGAGGGAGTACGAGACCAAATTGTCTCAAGCCTCCATGGGAAAGCCACACCACATGAAATGTGGAAGACTTTTGATAGATATATTCCAAAACAACAACGACCATAGGAAATTGGCGCTCAAAGATAAACTCAGGAAGATCAAGATGGAGAAGGGTGACTCCATTCCAAAATATTTTACGAAAATTTTCCAATGTCGGGATGAGCTGGGGAGTGTGGGAATAACAGTCATTGATGATGATTTGGTGAGCTTGGCTCTCCTAGGACTTCCCAAGAGTTGGCACAGTTATCAAGAATCTGTCAACGGAAGGGAAAAATTGCCATATTGGGAACGACTATGGTCGGATCTAGTGTAGGAGGAGTTCAGGCGGAACACCAGAGATGGCTCTTCATAAAGGCATGATGAAGAAGAGGATTGTTCTTTGGCTGCCAAGGCAAGGAAAGGGAAGGGTAAGAAATTCCATTCAAAATCCGAGTCTAAAGGAAAGACGCTAGATTTGTCCAAAGTGAAGTGTTTTCACTGTCACGAACATGGGCATCTTGCTACTAACTGTCCGCAGAAGGATAAGAACAAGAAGGTTGTTGGAGCTGCAACTGGTGAGGCCCTTGCTTCACAATTTGAACTTGACTTCTTCTTGATCGCATTCATGGTGTCAAGTGCATTGGGATCGGTGTGGTATTTGGATAGTGGCGCTTCCTTCCACATGACGGGAGATAAGGAGTTTTTCAGTGACTTGGAGGAGAGAGATCTCAAAATGCATATAAAGATGGGCAACGATGGACGATATAGTGTGACTATTATTGGTACCATTACCTTTCAGAGGGAGTCAGGTAAACCATTTCAATTGAAAAATGTTATGCAGGTTCCAGGTCTAAAGAAAAACCTGGTCTCAGTCACAATGTTGGAGGATAGAGGCTATGATGTTGTTTTTAGTGATGGAAAAGCTTTCCTGTGACATAAAACAACGGGTCAAATCAAGAAGATAGGGATTCGAGTTAAGAATCTCTACAAGATGGAGGTAGATGGTTGGGCTTCCATGATGGGCAAGACAGAAAAAGTGGTGAGCCGGGATGAGGGCGAATTATGGCATAGGCGATTGGGCCATATTCATCATGGAGCCTTGAAGATCATGCAACAAATATCTACTGGACTTTCAATGGAAACACTTGCTAAGTTAGATCAGTGCAAGGGTTTCACCATGGGGAAGTATGGAAAGTCCACCTTTCATGAAAAGGAGAACCGTGCTTCGGTGATCCTGGAGAGAGTTCACATAGACGTGTGTAGACCATTCTCGGTTGCTTCAACAACAAAACATAAGTATTATGTTATTTTTGTTGATGACTTTTGTTGTAAATGCTGAATCTTCTTCATGCAGAAGAAGGATCAAACATTCTCAAAGTTCTGTGAGTTTAAAGCATTGGTGGAGAAAGAGTCAGGGAAGCAAGTGAAGGCTCTAAGGAGCGATAATGGTGGAGAATCATCTCTAACGAATTCAAAGACTTCTGCAGCAAAGAAGGAATTTGAAGAGGACTCATAGCACCTCATAACCCATAGCAAAATGGGGTCGCAGAGAGGAAGAACAGAACGATGTTGCATGATCAGGGCCTACCAATGCATTTGTGGGCGGAAGCATGCAACACTGCAGTTTATGTGCAAAACCGTTGTCCTCATAGAGTACTTGGCATGAGTACACCTGAAGAAGCTTTCACTGGTAAGAAACCTGATGTTTCTCATTTTAATATTTTTGGCTCATCTGTTTATGTGCATGTGACCAAGGATGTCAGGAAGAAGCTGGAACCGACTGCTGAAGTTCGGATATTTGTGGGGTAGAAAGAAACACCCCATAATTATCGTGTGTATTTTCTTAACAGTGAGATGATTGTTATGTGACGGGATATAAAATTCGATGAGGGGAAAGCCATGTGATTGTCGCTTGAGAGGGAACTGGACTTGCATGTGGAGGAGGAACTGTTGGTTCCCAAAGATGAGTCTCAAGATGTGGATCAACCACATGAGGAGGTTCATGGAGTGGAGGAAGCCACTCATGCAGAGCCATCCATTAGAAATGGCAGAAAGCGCACCACGTAAGCTGATAGATCGAGACTAGATGTTGCACAGAATGTAGGAGCCCTTACTTCACAACGCAGAATGTAGGAGCCCTTAATCATTGTTCTTTATGTTGATGATTTAATACTGACTGGTGATAAGCAGTTGATACACTCATGCAAGGAGGACCTTGCAAAGGAGTTCGAGATGAAGGATTTGGGCCTCCTTCATTATTTCCTTGGATTGGAAATATGGAAACAAGATGGTGAAATTTTTGTGTCTCAGGCAAGTATGCAAGGGAGATACTGAGTAAGTTTCACATGGAGGGCTGCAAACCCATCGATACTCCTCTTCCAGGAAACTGGAGGAAAGAGGATGCTACTGTCTATCGATAGTTAATGGGTTCTCTAATGTATCTAGTGAACACGAGACCAGAGATTTGCTATGCGGTTAACTAGCTGAGTCAAGTGGTGGTTAAGCCTACCAAGCTCTTTTGGAAGGCGGACAAGCATGTCCTGAGATACCTGAGGGGCACATCTGAGTATGGCTTATGGTAAAGACAAACGGATGAGGTGAAGTTGCATGGATTCACGGATGCAGATTGGGCAGGCAACCCATTAGATAGAAAGAGCACATCAGGGGGGATCTTTAGTATCATATCTACAGTTGTTTCTTGGTACAGCAGGAAGCAGAGATCTGTGGCACTCAATTCAGCGGAAGCGGAATACATGGCAACAAGTCAACCTGCATGTGAAGCTATATGGATGAGAAATATCTTGGTTGGTTTGTTTGGTTCTCATTTAAATCCGACAGTGATTCATTGTGATAATCAGAATTGGATTAAACTCTCGATTAATCCTGTGTTTCATGATAGATCTAAGCATATAGATATCCAATATCATCATATCAGAGATTATGTACAGCAGAAGATCATGTTGTTTTCGTACATTCGTACGGAAGATCGGGATGCAAACATTCTGATGAAGGTGCTCACCAAGAGCAAATTCAAATACCATAGAGACAGGATCGAGGTGAAGGATAATCTCTTTCTTGTTGAGAGGGAGTGTTGAAAAGTCAACAAGAAATGCGTGTCTAATTTATTTTTCCCTTAAATAAATTGGACAGTAAATATTAATGTATTATCTCATAATTACTTGAAAATAGTTAACTGAAATGGAAAATCAATTAGCTATAGGAAATTCGAGTTCAAAGGTTGACTGGTGGGACATGAAAGTCGAATTAGTTGTAACTAAGTGACTTGAAGTTGTAACAGAGTTATAAGTGTAGTTATGTGAGTTGTGAAGTAGTTTAACTCAGTTAAGTGAGTTAAGATCAATTGTACTAGTTGTAACTGACCTTACACTAGTGAGAGTTCAGTGAATTAATTATTAATTAATTCACAATCAGTGATCTCACATGCAACTGAAGATTTACCACTGTTAACTACATGCATGTCAGATCCAGTGGAGACCCAGTTGAGATAATAAGTGAAAGGGATAGTTTGGCTATCAGTGGTGATTTGAGTGAAGTGCACTAATGCAATCACACACACAGTGGATGTGCCCATGAGCAATGCGTAGCCTAGGCAAGAGGAATTCAAATCATTTGCAAGTTTTCCATTGCAGGGATGGCGCAGAGGAGGCAGGCTGTCTAGAGGCAAAAAATTGGCACATGTATTTGATGATTTTTTAATGACAATGTGAGACGATTGTATTGTACTGAGAGCTCTTGGATTAGAGTTTTGTATGAGATTGTTTCATGATCCATGATATACATAATATATGATAGTGGGGTTTTTAGCTTTATGTTTTCCCAGTAAAACATCTGTGTTATGTGTGATTGATCTTTCTTCTTGATATTGAAATTGGCGATCATGTTTTAAATTCTGCAAGAATATTTGTAGAAGCGATTATGTATTTAATAGTGGCATATAATTGTTAGATCAGGAGAATCCAGGAAATACATAATTTGTATTGAAATTTCTACAAAGTGAGGTCCATCTCGAGGGTACCACTCAACATTGAGGCAAACTTCTTAGACAATAACATCCCCCACATATTTGGGACGTCTACTACCACTATGTAAATATGGAATACTTTCTCAGGGTATTTTTTGAGGAAAACTTCCACATTTTGGATTACCCCATGTGTGGGTATGGCTCTAGACTCGAAACCACACACGTTTCTATAAGGTCGTGTGACTTTTAGACCCAATTGTTGCATGACCTTGAGTGACATCATGTTAGCACCAACACTTGAATCCAACATGCAATTGTTGAGGCTCTTATTATTCATTATCAAGGTCATGAAAAATGGAGGATATTCATCATATTGGACCCTAAAGTGATCAGGTTGTAACATAATAGGAGGGTCCATAGGTCCATATGATCCTTTGAAGAAGTTGTCAAATTGTTCTTTAATAGATGGTACCTTAATGACTTCTCTCAAGGGGATGGTCATGTGCATCTTAAATAGTGCCCCTTCGAAGTCAAAGTTTAAGCCCACCCTCTCGTTTTTTGAATTTTTAGGGAGGAGAAAGTCCGAGGGTGGAGGTTTCGTTTGAGTTACTGTAGGAATGGTAGGGATAGGTTGGTTTAGCTTCTTTCGTCTATACTCCTGAAATTCTTGTTTCTTCAATTTCTCCCTTGATTTCCGATCCAAGTTGTTTATTACTTCCATTCTAGCCCTCCTGGCTGCTTCCTTTATACCCTCTTGATGCTCCTCGGGAGTGATGTTTAGGAAAATCTGGGGGCCTTCTATGACATGAACTACATTGCTCACTTGTTCATGGCCCCTATTGTTGGAAGGGCACTCATGTTCCCAATGTGCTTCATTACACTGCAAACACCAAGGATTTTCATCCATGACATTTGCAGGGGCTAGGGTGTTAGGGACCTCTTGATTATTGTTCAGTTTATAAAATTGGTTCCCCCTTTGGAATTGGCCTTTGTAAGGGACCCTTAGTGCCTAGTTCTGGGCTCTTTCTAGGTTGACAATCCTATTCATCATTAGCTCTTGATTTTTTATCATGTCATCCATGGTAGCTTGTAATTTTTCCATGCTGGCGCAAAGGTCTGAAGTAGGCTCAGTGTTGTGGACTGTCTTAGGTTTAGTGTCCATTTTCCCCCTTGGGTTCGAGAAAGGATCAATCTTGGATGAGTGGAGGTTGCCTTCAATATTTGTAGCCAATTCTTGAGCTTCTTGGATTGTTTGGGGGGTTTTTGTCCTTGAGGAGATACCCTAATTGACCCGTGAAAGATTTGGTGTAGATGTAGATGAGGAAGTTGTCGGTCCGATGATGGCTCACAGGGATCATCTGTAAGAGGGTTTCAAACCTAGTGTGGAACTCTCGAATGGACTCATTCTCATATTTCCAAAGGGAATTCAACCTAGTTAGAAGCATGTTGGGGTCTTCCTTGATACTACATCTTTTGAGAAAGGCTTCTTCTAGTTTGTCCATGGTGTTAATACTGACATCGGGAAGGCTGTGGTACGAATGCCTTGAAGCATCAAGGAGGGTAGCAGAGAACAATTTCATGACTAGGTCTTCAACATCATCACTAACGGGGTGAAGCTGAAAAAACGCCCAAAAATTGCTCATGTGCTCTTCGGCACTGATTGCATTATTACCGGTAAACTTAGGCAATCTCTTCTCATACTTGGGTTGCATTTTCCTAGGGTAGCCTGGTATAGTTGACATGTCTAGCGGTTTGAAGAGACTGGATGACCATTGTCTTTGGTTATTGGCTAGGTTCGGTGCATTGGTTTGAGTTGTTGTGCTAGACATTGTGTTTAAAGGAAGACTTCTTCTGAAAAGTGATTTTACTACAGGAGAGCTTTGGGGAGGCTTTCTTCTGAAGGATTGAGGAGGGTTACTGTACCTCAGTGTGGTTTGTGGAGTCGCCAGATAATATGCTTGAAACTATCAAAAGGATAAGGGAATCACCCCTAGTGGATTCGTCAGGTAAGCTTGTAAGATAAAGGCTCTCGAGGAAAGGCTTACCGAAAAGTGTCTGGGAGAATTGACTCAATGTTCCCCGACAACAACGCCAAAATGTTATCGCATAGTTTGTAGTTGGAGTAAAGGATGGATGGAAAAGTGTCAAACTGGCGTAACTGAGACTATCCTACCACTGTCACCTCAATAGGATAGCTCTTTTTGTTTAGGGTGGTAGGCCCAGGGGAGACGTCCCCGATGACCTGGGGTTTTGAGAAGGCAAAGGCTTAAAAAGGCTTAGTAAAGTTATCCCCCTCACAAGTCACCACTGATCAGAAAGTCCGGCTAATCAGCCAATAAATATAAAGATAACCGGAAGTAGAAATGATCACCAAGAGTGTACCTACCCGAGACAAAGCAACAAGAAAACTATACATGCGCAAGGTCACTTGCTTGGTTAGTACTTCATGTAATTAAAGACTTTTTGATATAAAGCAATTGATCAATAATAGTACTTGCAAGATAATAATAAAATGAAAGAGGATTTAATGAACGTTTACAAAGAAGAGATGAATGATATAAATATAAAAGGAAATGACTTCAAGGCATAATTAAACATTGGACTAGTTGTTGGGTGAAACACTTTGTATGGAGGAAGTGTACCACAGGTTTTCATTATAGATTGTGGCTTCAAAACCTCACACTATACGTATTTTCCTCTAAAAACACATTTTTTTATGTGCATTACGCTACATATTCCCCCTTTAAAAATGTTGCTATCCATGGGATGAAATAGAAGCAAGTTGTAAGGAAGGAGAAGAAATCAACAGTGACAAAAGACAGAGAAAATAAAGGTGAGAACAATGAAAAAAGGAAAGAGAAGAAATCAACAGTGACAAAAGACACAGAAAATAAAGGTGACAACAATGAAAAAATGATGCATAAGAGAAGGTGCCTGCTAGTGCATGTAGCATGAACTAATGTCAAGGTACATCGAGGGAATTCTCTACTTGTTAGAGCATGATGCCCATTTATCATATGAAGACCCGCATGCCTTTATAATTGACACAAAGTAAAGCGACACAGATCCTCATACTGGATACGATATCAAGTAAGCAAAAGAAAAAGAAAGAGAGAATTGGAAGCAAAGGCGCATGTCAAGCAGAGAATGCTAGGATAGGAGACAAACAAGTCTAACTATTACAGAAGTAAAACAATGACTCATCAAGGAAATTTCGGGTTAAGAATGGTCCTCACATTTTGGAATAATACTTAATTTCAACCAATAAGATTTGAGATTTTGAGATCAGATAGATAGATTTTGTGTAAATCTTGAAACAATAACAAATATTTATTATTTAGATCATTTTGAAATATAAAATTCACGATGTTTTATAAATTTTCATATTATTTTGTAATTCTTTTTTAGCTAGTGTGAAAATGAGTGATTTTTTTAGGTTAGAGTTGAGTTTAATTTTTTAAAATTTTATTACGATTATTGTTGTTATTTAAATATTTACTAGTATAAAATATCAAAGTATTCTATGGACATTTATTTTAATTTATTTAATATTTATTTATAATTATCAAAAGTTGAAATTGATAAATTTGTAACATGTATTTATTTTAATAATTTAGTTTTGTTAATGTGAAGTTTAATAAAATAAAATTTCACATTAGATATACTCTTTTATGTATTTATTTTAATAATTTAGTTATGTTAACGTGAGGTTTAATAAAATAAAATTTCACATTATTTATTAGTTATTCTCTTTTATTTAGTGTAAAAAAGTGAAATTATGTTTTTTTTTAACTGAGTTTTTTTTATTTATTTAATTTTTTTTTTTTACATTTATTATTAAACCAAATAAGTAAAATGATCAAAGTTTTCTATAAACATTTATTTTAATTTATTTATAATTTGTTTATAATTACTAAAAATTAAAATGGATAAATTTATAACATGTATTTATTTTAATAAATTGGTTATTGTTAGTGTATGGTTTAATGAAATAGATTTTCACATTATTTTGTTACAATTTTGTTTTAAGTATGAAAAAGAGCAAAGTTATTTAGGGTCATTAAAGTGATTTTATTTTTTATTTTTTTGTTTAATTTAATATGATTTAAAAAAATAACTAAAAAAAACAACTTCATGTTCTTTTGATACATTTCATATAAATTATGAACAATAAAACCATCTCAACAACAAAGAACTTCTTTTAAAACTTCTTACCTTCAATGGATCCTACATCTCACTGCTTCCATATATATTGTTTTGTCCAATCTTCGGAGCGCACTGCTTCCATATATATTGTTTTGTCCAATCTTCGGAGCCTTATACTCGGTAAAAAATATCAACATTAATAAATGCATATAAATTCTAACAAAAAGAATATAAACTAAACAACAATGTATACTGTGGTACTATCGTATACTATGGTACCATGAAATTGAGAGATGTCAATGAAATTGCACCTTAGTTTTGTTGCTCCATCTTCAGGATCAAGCTCTAACATTAATTTGTTAATCTTACTTTGACAGTCCATCTATATCTATATTCAATTTCTTATAAATATGAGTAAAATAAATATTTTGAATTTGACTTTTTTTTTTAATCCGTTTAATGACAAGCAGTGGATCTCCATATACCTATAGACAATTTTAGTAGACATCTTAATGTAGATAATTCTACTAAATTATATGTTCCTGATCTCAAACTTGCATTGAACTTATAAACATGTTTTTTTTTTATAAAAAGATCCCTTTAATGTTGCAGAATTTTATGTGCCCTGTTTGGCCTCATTAAAAAAGCCTCAAGGAATTGTCTTGTCTATTAATATCTCTTCCACTTGTCTTGGAACTCTAATTTTTTTGATCCATTTTACAACACTGAAACACACTATATACCTGAAAAAAGAAAACAAAAGAAAAAAGAAAAAAAATAGGTTTTTGAATACCATTAAACAAATTGTCATTAAGTGCTAACCATATCCCTCAAATGACTAAATTTGGGATTTATCAGTGTGTTTTTAACTCCTTTTTCCCAACAAAATTCTCAAGCACTATTTAATAGATAGATCCATCCATACATTAGTAATACAAATGAGTTTTTCCACATCCTTTTAGATTTGACATGCATAAAGGTACTGTACAATTAAATCTTCAATGTCTTCCATTGCTCTTCTACAAAGATAACATATGCCTGGACTATCTTTACTTCTTTTTTGCATCATATTCCGTGTCAATACTCTATTTTTTAGAGTTAACTATACAAAGATATTTGTTCACCTTCCATGTCCAGGATTTGAGTGGATCTCTAGCCTTGTGTTCCAATGGTATTTGTGGCCATATCCTCTACCTAATTTAGATAATGCAAACCTTTTTTCAAAAATGAAACTGAAATTTATATTATATAAAAAAAGTTGTGCCGAGAAAAACATCAATGTCAAAAAGAGATACAATAGATGGCTCCTGGCCTGTGAAGTTCCTCTCTATCGCCATTACAAAAACCTGAGGCATTTCCACAAAAGATTTCCAAACTGGTTGGTTGACTTCCACCTTTACAAACCGACCTAGCAAAAAAACAGATCTGAAATACATTCACTGATGGGAGGACTCATTGTTTTGAAGTTATTTCCCTCTTGAAGATAAGAGGGAGCCATATTCCAGCCCCAGTGGAGCAATATCAGAACCATCGTTTTCAACTTCAGAATTCCTGACACGATGTGAATTTGCTGTCTGGTTAATTGAGATCGAATTTGAGCGCTGATGCATGACCAGAGACACCAGAGACACCATTTTTAACGAAGGTCCCTTCACCTAAATGAGACCCAACTTTTTTCCAATAATCGACTTTAGAGTTATGTTCTGCAAGGAGGAGTGATATGCACGAGAGGACTACATTGAAAACATTATTACTGGTCATCGATCCATCTTTGATCGCCTTGTTGACTATCATCGAATCCCCTGGAATCACCAATTTAGAGATCCTTTTTCCCCTAGTGATGGCAACTCCTCTCAACAAGGAGTAAGCCTCAACAATATTGTTTGAGATAATCCCTAGTCCCCCAAAGGAAGTTATGTGATTTCCATCAAGGTCTTGAATATCCCCCAGTGATGCTTCTCGCCCCTGAGATAATGCAAACCAAACCTTGACTGTGTAGATGTTGTAACATATTTGGAGGAAATATCACGTCATCCACACACCCCAGGATAACATCTGAACTTATTCTTACATGAGCACCATTTCCTGCTTTCCATGCCATAGTATTTCTTATTACAGGAGAGGCTAATACTAATGTCTTCCATTGATTGGAAACATTTTCAATTCAAGATTCCTGATCCAATCCATAATACTACCCAGAGCTAGTACATTTATTCTCTATCACTTGTTTCCACACTGTCTTTTGTTAATAAGTTCCACATGCCTTTATCAACCAAGGACATGATTTAGTCCCTAGCCACCCCAATCTTCTGGCTTAGCTATGTGTAACCATTTGGTTAGATGAATCCATTGAGTATCGCGTTTGCACCCCATAAGAAATTAAAGCAAACCTTCCTAAAATTTTCTAGTATACCTTTGACGATGTAAGCTAGAGAATGCCAATATACTAGTATTACTTCAAGGACAGAGTTGACCAGAGTTTGTTTTCCTCGCAGTGAAAGTCATCTGTTACACCAATGATAAATTCTTCCTTCTATTCTTTCAATATGACGAGCCCAATTTTTTTTTCCTCAAAAAAAAATCTTTATATTCATGAGATGTAAATATACATGTTGCTGTCCCTCAAAGAGACTATTTTCATCTTTTCAACCCTTCAAACAAAACCATAGAGAACCTCTTCTTTTAAACAGCTTGTGACATCCTTCATTTATGTTAGCAAAAATTCATGCATCCTATATACAGTCCTGCATTTCCATTAAAAAAAAAGTTTTAATGGACATCTCGATACACCTTTTAAGTATTTCCATTAAAAAAAAAAGTTTTACTTTACATCTCGATACACCTTTTAAGTCTGAACGAAGAAGACAATAAAAACATATTAGATTTAAAAAATGAAATTTCATAGACTCCATCTCCCCATCAATAAATTCACAGAATCCTAGAGCCCTGATTAGAAGGGATAGAGCTTCCTTTGAATGCTTGTCTTCTTTTCCATTCAACTCACGATATATATGTTAGAAGGAAATCCATTCAAAGGAACAAGATATCTTGAAGTAGAGGGCCAAGACATACATCTGTCACTGAGGTTTTTTTGTTTGCCCAATCGATGTCCAACTTTGAGTCTCCTAGCACCTGTAATATCCTCACACCTTTTCTCGATGTTGCCTCCAACAAAGTCCACAGAGCAGCCTTTTCTCAATGCTGCCTCCAAAAAAGTCCACAGAGAAATGAATTCTTCTCTATTGTTTGAGCCTCTTCTAAGGGCATATCTAATATGTACATAATGATTTTGGCTCAAAAAAAACAACACCATCCCCACATATTGGTGGATTCCCTTGGTTGGCTCCATTGAAGTACCCCCACATGATATCTAGATCAAGCTCCGGCATGCCTCCAACAAAGTCCACAGAGCAATGAATTCTTCTCTATTGTTTGAGCTTCTTCCAGGGATGCATCTGATATTTACATAATGGTTTTGGCTCAAAAAAAACAACACCAACCCCACATATTGGTGGATTCCCTTGGCTGGCTCCATGGAAGTACCCCTGTAGGATATCTAGATCAAGCTCTGACATCCTTCCAACAAAGTCCACAGAGCAATGAATTCTTCTCTATTGTTTGAGCCTCTTCCAGGGACGTATCTGATATGTACATAATGGTTTTGGCTAAAAAAAAAACAACACCAACCCCACATATTGGTGGATTCCCTTGGCTGGAGCCCCACATATTGGTGGATTCCCTTGGCTGGCTTCATCGAAGTACCCCACAGGATATCTAGATCAAGCTCCGGCATGGTTGGAAGCCTCCAATTTTTTCTTTTTCCTCAACTATGTGTTCATTGGACATCTTGATAATCAAACATACTGTGACTACGAGGGGAATGTCCTCATTCCTGAAGACGCTTGAATTTCACGCCCACTATAAACCATAAACCATACACCAAAATGCATGGAAACCCTTCAAATTGCTTCACAGTTTTATCCACGAGCCAATCATTCATGCAGTCTTATATTCTTTCTTTCGACCAGGAGCACTTTGGATTGAGCTATTCCATTACGATCCTTATAACTTGCACTACATAAAGAAAATGGATAAAAATGTGAGAGGAGGATTCTTCATTTTATTTACACAGGGTGCATCTATTTGGGCCAACCCAACCTCTTTTCAAAACTTTATCCCAGGTCAACAACTTGCTATTTATCGCAAGCCATAAGGTAATTTTTCTTTTTGAAGGGGCACTTAGTTTCTATAGGATTCCCCACCACCACTAAATTTCCCTTGTACACTGTGATTCCATGTTATCCAGGTATCCTAGTCTTGGAAGTAAACTCCCCAGTTTTTTGGTTTTTAGACCAACAAAGGACGTCATCATCTTCCTCATGTAACCTAATAAAATTGGAGACCAACTTCCCGATGAAATGGTTCCATTCTTCTGCTTCGTTGCCCTCTAATCAATTAAGCCGACTTCCATCCTAATCAACCTATAGCCTGTGGCGATTGTTCTTTAACATGTTCCAAAGAAACAATTCCCCGTGAGTTGATGGACTGAAGAAGAGCATCCAAAAAAGAAAATCGTTTTCCACCCCCAACTAGGGATCTTCGCTTACATGTACCTTCCGACCATTACCGATCCTTAATACCATCCATGGGCTTACTAGAGGAAAATAGTTTACCAGTGATTTCCACACGATGGATCCTTTGGTAGATTTTCTAGGTTGCCTAAACCAATCTTCAATCGATAGCTCACGCAAATACCTTGTCTTCATGATCCTTCCCCATAAAGATGCATTGCCACCTACTCCACTTAACCAACAAAATACCTCTAGTCCCTCGCAACCTTGACCATAATAACTGAAAACTTATCTTCCTAATTTTTGTCAATATGCCTCTAGGAACAACGGATATCTACATCAAAAAATGGGAATACTTTCCAACACCGATTTTATCAGCACTAATCTTCCTTCCCTAGAGAGAAGCCTATTCACCCATAGTGAAATCCTTGCCTCGACCTTTTTTTAGTAAAAATAGAGCCAATATGCAAATATGTAATTATTCGGCTTGAGGTGGAAGTCGAGATACTTAAATCCCGTTTCCAACTCTTTTTTGGGAAAGGGGAGAAGAAATTCCATCTATTGAAGAGGATGATTAGACAAGCCATGAGTGAGCAAACATGATTTGTTGGCATTTATTTCCATTCTAGTGGCTGAGCAATATAGATCCAATATTTATTTTAAAGAGGAAAGATACCTTTGATATCCATAAGAAAAGAAGAGCACGTCATTGACAAAGAGGAGGTGTGATATAGATTCGTGACCTACCACCTTGATCCCTCTGAAAGTTCCTTTCATCTTGACATCGTTCAATAATTTGCTCAAAGATTCTACCACGATAAGGAAGAGAAAGGGAAATAAGGGACATCCTTGTTTGAGGCCCCTCGTGGCTCTAAAGACCCTGGAAGATGCTCGGTTAATGAGGACGATGAAAGAAACCAATTGGATACAACCCATGATCCAGTTTATGATAGATAGATCCATTCCCATTTTCCCCAAGACCAAATGGAGGAAGGTCCAACTTACTCTGTCATAAGCTTTGGATAAATCTAATTTAAGGATTGTCGCTGCTTCATGAGACTGTTTTACTGAGTGTAGAGCCTCTTGGGTGACATATACTACGTTGTGAATTTTTCTATGATGTAGAAAGCTGAATTGTTCTCCAGAGATCATCTCATTTAGAATAGGCTTTAATATTCTAGCAATAATTTTTTCTACAATTTTGTAAATAACATTACAACATGATATCGACCGAAATCTTTGAAACTTACACCATCTTGTTTTTTAGGAATAAGAGAAATGAATGTTGAGTTTAGGGAACCAAGTACTTTACCAGACCTTTGAGATTCTCTTACCACCTTTAAAATGTCAACCTTCGACAAGTCATAAAATCCCAAGATTAGACTGTGAGATTGTCTAGTTTGAGACTCTTCACTTTTTGCATAGAGGACAATGTAGCTTAGTGATGCAGGAACCACCTGTCTCTACTCTAATGTCAACTTCACTCTCTTTCATATTTAGATGCCCATTACTTCTTGGACAGATCATTCACCGGAATTGGATCACCATTACACAATCAACATAAATCTTTTTCAACCTTCTCTCTTCAACACACCAAGGGAAAACCAATTCCGTTTCCAGTTTTATTTATACTCTGTTCTGTAAAAGGAATTACATAGATGTGACATGAAATCAACTACGATAGCAGGAACATAACAACGTGAACATGAATCACTGTGGTAACAATTTAAAATTGCTTCACCAATCAAATTCGATTCTAGAAACTTTAAGATCAGTTTCCTTTCAATCATTCACATTTACCACGCCCTAGTATCAGACCAAATCAACTTCAACCAATAATTAAACATTTTTTTTTTACCCGTAGAGGTCGTTGTGACTTACATAGAAGCAAACACCAGATTCGATCCCTCATTTCAAAAGACCCTTTGACTCCCTCTGTTGGATGAGAAACTCAACACATTTTTAACATGTATTCTGCAGTATGAATCGTGCAACCTCCACTTTCATTGGATTGGGAATGCCATAATGGTAGTTCTGTGTATGATTTGAAGGAAACAACCAATTTATTCTCTCCATCTTTTAAATATGTTATACATCAACACGTTTCTTGTTATCGCAAGTCAAAACCCACAAAGATCAAACATAATATGTTATCTTTTACACCCTTTTGGACTTTACACAGTTACCTCTGCTTTCATCACAGAGTTGAATGTACACGGATTAAATTTGATCACCCACACAAACAAAATATCATTTGTAGAGCTCGAATACTGAAAGAAGCAAAAATAAAAAAAAGAATATAGATATAAAACTTCAGAAATCGACTGTCACAGATTCAAATATTGGGAATAAAAAAATTACAAAGGTTCTTTCCTCTTTCAGTTTGCATTTGTTTGTTTGCAGAACCCTCTCCAAACTTTTTTCCAATCCAATCCCAAATCTTGATTTTTTTGGAGTTCTCCTTACACATTCCAAAAATTTCGAGATCCAAAACCATCGTAACCTAATTGACTTCTATTTCTTTAACTACTAACTGAACCATAACTTAAATAATACTTAACAAAGAGATCTAATATCTTGTTTTTATTTTTTATTTATTTTTTTAATTTATTACAACTGGAAATAAAATTGAACTATTTCTCAAAACATAAAGTTAGGACTTCTATAGTTTGAGCGAGATATTTTCTCAATGCCCTTGCATCACTTGGAATTCAACCTCCAATACTCCCTTAGTAAAAAAAATGTTCATTTCTGTGGTGAAAACAGGAAGGAATTTTGAATTGAATTCCAGAATCTTCTGGATCAGACAACCCCTTGGATCTTGAAAGAGAGATTGAAAATATTGCACCCCTTCCTTGTCCTTGTCCTTAAAATAACATACCATGGAGTTGTTCGCATCCTTGATTTCCCAGATCATGTCTATTTTTTTGCAGAAGTTCGTGAATTGGAGAATTTATTTTCTATTATTGTCAACCTCTTTGATCCAAATCACTTTTCTTTTCTACCTCCAAGTTAGTTCCTCTCTCTCCATAATAGAGTGACTAGTGGATTCATGAGCCCTCAGTTGGTCTAGATGTAAGTCCAAGTGGGGACATACAATATTTTATTTATAGAGTCTTGCAATATCATCCTCAAACTCTTTTATCTTTGCTTGAGTCCTATCATTATACAATTTTGTGCATCGCTTTGTGGCCATCTTCACTCTTGCTAAATTATCGAAAAAATTGAACCATAAAGAATGAGGAAGATGAGGGCTTGAGATGCACCCAGGTGTTTTTGACGAGAGACTTATAATCATCCTCTGTGAGCTACACTTGATTGAATTTGAAAGGTGAGGGAGGAGAAACATCACCTGCATCGAGATTGAAAATGATTGACAGGTGGTCCGAGAGACCTCAGGTTGATACAAAAGACTTCATTAGAAGCCCACTATTCATCAACGATCCCATGACTAAAAATATCTCCATCCTTTTAAAAATTGCACCCTCCTTAGATTTGAAGTTTCTCCAGTTAGGAACCAACTTCATGTGATTGAAGTCAATCAGATGGTGCTCCTAAAAAAAAAACCACATTGTGGGTCCTGTCAAGGGTTGGCCCCCCATATTTCCCTTAAGGATAAAGTGAGATTCAAGTCACCGCCGATTAGCATATGGGATTCACTAAGGGCCCTTGAATGTGCCAATTGTCCCCAATAGTTTATTCTATACGAATATGGCCCATATATATTTAAAATATTGAAGGAAAAACCAAGATCTTTATACTC